>CAKAOI010026161.1:0-86144 GCA_916701655.1 Sebastiscus albofasciatus | reverse complement strand
TCATAACAATCATTATATGATATATTATGTTCTGTAGCCAAACTGATACTGGATTTTTGAGGCCTATGTTACGATACTGATGTTTGAGAATTAGATAATGATATATCTGCTGGTATTAATGTTTTTGCACATATACATTTCACAGTTATAAAAGTAAGGACATGTATACATATACATCAAGGCAATACATCTACATGTGCTAATATTGGCCAATATCTTGGCGAGGCTGATTTACCAGTCAGGCTCTACTCTGTATACTGTATATGGTTAAGTTTTGACACGGATTTTATGATGCAGCCTCTTTCGTGCTGCTATACTGTAATACCCCAGACAGCACTTCAGATGTAGCTGGCTTAGCTACATTTATCTGCTGATGAATGTGCTGGTACTAAAAGCTCAGGCTTTAAGTCTTAGTGTTTATGTTTCATAGCTTTCTTCCCAGTGGTGTTTTCTTAAAGTTGCTCTTTACTCTTTTACACTTCTGGAGGCTCCCAGCCAAACACAACAGAATGCATTTAATTAGCTAGAGTCTCTGCATACAAAGATAATTGTGAATAATGCAGTCGCAGTACCCATGGGTGAATGAACATTGCATTTGGCTCATGCCTCGGTTTCTCCATAGGGCATTTTTTTTCTGAATCGAAGGTTAAGTGTTAAAAGGATGCTGCACAGAGGTGAGAGAAGGCCGCCCGATCATATTGACCCAATGATTAATCTTCCCTTGGCCTGATGTTTTGTGAATTGGGTTTAGGTGTGCTGCGGCTTTGTTGTAAGTGGGTGGACAAGGTGACCCGTGCTGTAGATCAAACTGCTGAACAACTGCTTGGGGACAGGGTCCTGCCCGCCTGACTGGACATCATTTTTCTCCATTTAGCCCCATCTCACACCTGTTATAGGGTGGTCGTCCACATGAATGCTCACGGCTCCACTGGGATAGAGCCATGTTTTCGCTCGCATTGCTCTGTCATTAACAAAAAGAGTCAACAGATGTACACCACTCTGCTGGCTTGAAAGGACATTAACTCCCAGTTCCATGTTTAGATTTTCTTCAAGGAATTGTTGTTTCTTTTGAGCAGAGAAACGTAGCATTATGTTTAAATGCTTTTAGCTAAAAGAGAGTTAAAAGCATAATTTAGAAAAATGAAAATAGCCTGCACATGGTGTGGACTATTGTGACTAGAGGTCAACCAATTGAGGTTGACTAGGCTGCTGCAGAAGTAAAGATATCGGCCGATTAAGCTCCTATCGGCTTTTTCCTGCTCCAATATCGTCATTGTATCAGTCTTTAAAAATCCACGATCGGTCGACTTCTAACTGTGTCTGCCATTTTAGAGATATGGTCCCTTGGTATTTCTGTCTCTCAGACACGTTGACATTTCCTTTGCTGCATCGATGCCTGGCACACTTCCTCTGAAGGCCAGCACCCACACAAACACTGACAGAATAATGGACACACCTGCAGGAAAGTGTGTTGATAGGGCTGAGTTATGTTCACAGGGACATGAGACATTCATGAGTCTATCGTCTTTTTTATACCGTACAACAAAGGGGATAAAAAGAGTGAGAAGCAATGTGATGCACAATGAATATAAATGTGACGATTGGGTACTCTGCTGTTCTCTTTAATGCTTCCTTCTCCTTCTTCTGACTGATTCCTATGTTCAAATAGGAGCAAGGGCACTACAGGAATTGCAGCATAGTTCAAAGGTCAGTTTATGCGAGCACCACCAAAATACTTGCTGCTCTATCTGTTTTATTGACAAATTACTCCATATGTCCTTGTAAAGGTTAAGTTGGAGATGTAAGTTTACTTTACATAACCTTTTCAGAGAAGTATTGATGTATTGATTTGATATTTTACCGGTATCCGGCACTTACACTATAAATAAATCCAGTATAAACACATTGCATGCAGCATCACTTCTGTGTTGCAGTATCATTGGTCCCAACTGGTTTCAGTTTGACTGAATTAGCTGAGCCTGACAGGATCTCATTTGCAGCAGCCCACAATAACGTGTCCAGCCAGCCAGAAATCGAGACTGACACACACACACACACACACACACACACACACACACACACACACACACAGAGTTAATGACTACTATGAGGAGTGTAGCATATCAGTTAATGTGTGGGTGAGCAACGTTAGATTGTCGAAGTTCAAGAGCTGCAGGGCTAACATGCCAGTGAAAAGCATTTTCACAACTGTCTAAGGAATCCCTAATTAGAAAGGTAAAAGTGAGGTCGTGACCATGTACGCCTTAATGACACATCGCTGTGGACCATGTAACCTGTGTTGACTCACATCCAATTTGTATTGGGTATGTTTTCCTTATTTCTGCTAATTGTTGCTGGGATCAGCACCATTAACCCATTTAAATGTTTTCAGTTATAAGGCTCTAAAAATGTTACTGAATGATGTGGCAATGCATTTCCAGCAATATTGAAATAATAAAGCATCTCGATGAAGTACGTATGTGCAGTGTCACATGTTTAGTGTAAATTGTCACATGCCCAGAGCTGTTTACTGCCTGGCTGCACCATGATATGAGGATGGCTGCATCAAAGCTCCCCAAACAAAAAGTTAATAAAGTACGTTAACATAAAGATAACAAAGAAAGATTTTTGATATACATCACCTTTAAGGTGTCTAGTATTGATATATGCATTTGCAATTACTCAACTTTGTTCAATGTGGTCATAGAATGAGTAAACATGATGGCAAGTGTGACTGGCGGGATAACAGTGCATAGGTATACACATACTAATACACATACATAGTTCTTGTTCTACCTAACTTTGTGGATATGCTGGATCTAGGTGACTGCCCAGACAAGGCATGCAACATTACAGTTATTCCTCAAAATGAGAACAATGCGGTCCTCAGTGATTGTGAAAGCGAAGGTCAGATATGGACCATGAGGGGGAGACAGGCTATTTGCCAGCCAGGCGGTTGAATGCACATGCTGAACTTATGCAAACAGATCATGACAGGAACAACGTTATCAGTGATGATCATAGACTATAAGAAGTGGACGTAGTCACCGTGACACCACCCATTGGTTTATTTGCAAGCAGAAGTGTCACGAGAGGGTAGAGCTAAGTACAACCGAACGCTGAATAAGGCACTTTCAGCCGACCAACAATATTATAATTAACTTTCATGATCTGAAAACACACTGTGAAAGGGTTATAGTTTACGATGAAAACGCGTACAACTCCCAGACCGGACAATGCTGTAGTAGCGACCTGTCAATCACACGGTAGCCATGCCCTAAAGCATACCCTGCTTTATGGTCTATTTTACTCTAAATTGGACCATAATTTACTAAATGAACATCATGCTGTAATGAAGAAGACTTGAAAGTCACGATTGAGACCATAAACTCATGTTTACAATGTTTACTGAGGTAATAAGTGAGAAGTAGGCTCATTTTCTCATAGACTTCTATACAATCAGACTTCTATTTGCAACCAGAGGAGTCGCCCCCTGCTGGCTGTTAGAAAGAATGCAAGTTTAAGGCACTGCTACATTGGCTTCACTTCTCAGGCCCAGAGGTTGCCACTCACCACTCCACCCCCCTCCACCGTTGATAATGAAGAGCCAAGGGCCTCTACCCGCCAGAGGGGCCAGCCAGAAGAGCCAAGGGCAAAACTTCAAGTTATCAAATATAAAGATAGTGTTCAAACAATTGAAGAGGCATGCCACATAGTATACAGCCCAAACGCCGCAGAATGTGTAAAACAAAGCTGCCTCAAACCAATGGATGTTTTCTTACTAATGTATCCGCCCACCATAAGAGAGATTACCATTGAAATATCCAACGTCTACTCCACCCAGACCGAGGACAAGCAACTGTATCTGAGTATGGATGAGCTTGCTACATTCTATATATCCTTATCCTGTGTACAGCTCTGTTCCAAGAAGACATGTACTGGTCTTGACAGTGATGTGCACAATGAAAGCATTTCAGATGCAATGAGGAGAAATTGCTTTGATGAAATAATGGCCTGGGGTTGACAACACAAAGCTCACCCCGCCTTCGCCCAATGTCAGCTGGGATGAATGAATCATATATGCATTCTCATGCATATACATTTACTACACTCCTGTTTACATTCATGCATAAACATTTACTACACTCCTGAATGAACTGAATGTATTGCACTATAATGTATTCAGTTCATTCATTCATCCCAGCTGACATTAGGCGAAGGCGGGGTACACCATGGACAGGTCGCCAGACACATAGAGACAGACAACCATTCACGCTCACATTCACACCTATAGGCAATTTACGAGTCATCAATTAACTGTGGGAGGAAGCCGGAGAACACGGGGAGACACACAGAAGGGATTTTTAGTTGTTGTTCCAGAGATTGCTAGCTACTATATTGGTCTAATTTAAGTAATCACATTTATGTTGAAGTAACTGTTGAAATTACAGATAGAGTTTCCTACCAATAGAGGCAAATGGCTGCTGTGTGAATAACCTCAGTTGGCCTTCATTGATGGTACGTCACAAAAGGTCATCCTTGTTTTGAGAGCTCATTCAATAACATCTTTGACTGAAGGTCAGACACTTGTGCGGACCAGATCTGATGTCAAGAGTCACTTAACATGTGTGGAGATAAACTATACAGTAAACAATACTGTAGATCTGACATGCAGCTATTTCTGTGCAGTCTATCATCCAACTTAATGACCAAAGTAAGATGATGTTTTTGCTTTTGCTTTTTCTTTGTGACCCTGATGTGAAAACCAATATTTTCCCACACAATAATTAGAGCAAAAGTGAACCAGCACTATTCTGGGTCTCTCTCTGTGTGTGTGTATCAGACACACAGAGCCCTCTTGTTAGTTGGACAGTCCAGGGCATGTGCCTGGCCATGTGGGAGCATTGATTGCATTGACAAAGTAGCCAGAGCTCCACTGACAACATATTAGAGGAATGGCTTATGTGTGCTGTGTCTTGTGTGTGGGTGGGTGGAGGTGGAGGTGGAGGTGAAGTGAGGCGGTTGCATGTGTTGTGTGCACACTCATTTGTACACTATCTGCGACTTAAAAGGACATAGATGACAACAGAGACAGCCTAAGTGCAGTGAAAAAAACACGCCACAGTGCCACTGTCCTCCACTTGAGTGACGTCTGTGAGTGATTGCGATACGTGCTCTATCCAAGGATCAAAGAGAGATGGAGTTGTTCAAACAGAGTGACTTTCGTACACACTTGGTGGGATGTGTTCGCTGATGATAATTGAAATTGCCTGTTTGTTTTTTTTGTTAGTCCCCTCCCTCCGTCACTCCTCCTCCCTCGCCCTGCCCTTCTCCTCGCCAAACCTGCCCTTTCTCCCCGACTGAGTTGATCTTCATTCACCACTTCCTTCCTTTTTCCCCTATCTTTTCCCCCCCTCCCGATTTTTTGGCTTCTGTCTCGGAGCAGAATGTCAATGGTGCTTGGAAACTGTGTTTAGGATTCACACAGCGTGCCTGGCATAAGCTCATAAGAGTAATTAGATGTTCTCTCACTGTTGTTCTTCCCTTGAAATGGAGCCTATCGTTTTTGTCTCTTCTCCTCCCCTATCATTTGACATTCTGACGTCTGCATGGGCAGAAAGAGAGAGAGAGAGAGAGAGAGAGAGAGAGGATTACAGATAATGAGAGAAACCGAGAGAGGGCAAGAGACCTCTGAAGGAGCAGAACACAGAACTTGGCGAGAGGAAAAGAAAATGGAAGCCTGATAGTGACTGATATACAGCACACGTAATGATTTATTTAAGGTCTTAGACAATTAACAAGCCCACTGGTGAATACAAGAACAGCTGAAGAAATAGATACTTAGGAGCAGAGCGTCTCCGTGTTTGTGTCTGTGTGCACACGTAAACTGCTTCCTCCTCTTTTCCACCAATGTCTGAGACTTTTTCTCACACAAACGCACACACACACATAGAGTACATACATATGCATGTACATACAAAAATGGCAAATCCTTTATTCAGTGATCAAATATAGTCTGATGTGTGTGTCATGTCCTTGTCAGCGCCTTTTCTCGTCAACAAGACTTTACGCCAACTTCAAGCTTTTCTATACTAGAAGAATTCTAATCCTTAAGTGTTGCTGGATCACGTTTGGCAAACAGACAACGAAAGCGCAGCTTATGGCTCAAGGGGCTCAGAGTAAATTTGAAATCTGTCTGCCTTTTTTCGGCTTTGATAATATAAGCTTTGATAGAACAACTGCATTTAACTAAGCAAGCATACGTGATCAAAATAGCATGTTTTTCACTGCACCGAGAATGCTCAATTAACAGTTCATTAATAATCTTTAATGTTTAAAGGCTACACATTATGCTTTAATCATATCTTTACCGCGGCACAGAAAAAGGATAGTAATCACTGCGCAGAGTTCTCATTTTCTCTCACCAGTCAGTTTTAAATACGTTTCAGTGCAAAATTCCCAAATGTAGATACACACAAACCTCTAACCTCGACCTCAGCCCCCTGTGGCTATCACTCAGCACTTCCTGTGAAAAAATCTCCTCAACAGCCATAATTAATTGTCTTTCCTGGGAGGCAACAGGAAGTGTTGAGTTGACATTAACTGCATACTTACATTGAAAAATGATTGTCTTTCGTCTTCTCTGTGGCACTCTTCAAGAGCACTTTGCCCCTGTAATGTGTCATATTTTTTAATTAACCCCCTTTTAGACAACAAACTGCGCTGATGTAAACCCTGAAGCAAGAGAATAGAAGAAAGGAAAATTAATTATCATCAAATCTTTGTTTTTTACTTCAGATATGACAGATGTGCTATGTGTTTGTCTACTACTGTCAAAATCTGTGCCCTGCAAAGTTTCTTTTTCTTTTACGACCAGATTACTACAAGGAGAAGGTAAAGTTCACCACAGAGGGTTTGGTGAAGTTAAACAGCACCCAGTTTAAAAGCTGCAGATGCATTTTATGAATTTGGTGCTGTGTTGTTGACTGTGTGGCCTCTGAAGGGATTCACCTGCACACATGTCAGTCATTTATTCCTGTTTAGAGAAGAGTGCTGGCCTGGAACTGTCAAGACATATGTTTTATGTGTCTGTCTCGTTGGCTGGTTCTATACTAAAGACAGACTTGTTGATTGAATCTTGGGCCTTCAATTGTTGGGAATGAGTCTCAATTATAGCTAAAATCTCTATTTTGTAGAGATTGCAAACAGAAAGAGAAGCCAGGTGGGATTAAAGTAAAGTACTTGTATTTTACATCCTGGAGTCTGACAGTTCTAGTTGGATTATACAATATACTGGACCTGTATATTAGCATAACCTTGCTGCCACAGCCAGCAATGTAAAGAATGTGAACAGAAGTGCTCACGTTATCCAAAAAACACAAGCCTCGAACTAGATCTTTCAACAAAAAAAGAAAACCTTTTCTGTTGCTTTATGTAGATCCACTGTTTGAATTCTTTGGGCCAAACCGTCACAATCTGAAGTCTTAAGTCCAAAGCACACCGCCACAACAGCACAGCTGGCATCATTTGACATCCCTAGTACACATTGGAGCACAACCGCACAGCATATAAAGCAATATATTTAGCATATTTAGTAAATTTGGAGCACTGCCCTGGATTCAGGAGTTGTTTGTGTGTTATTTTATGTGATTTCTTACCAGAAGAGACAATCTCTCCAGCTACCGTTCACCGGTAAATGTCTTTTTTAATATCAGCTTTAGAATACCAGGACTGCGGGTCATAGAGGCCTGGATATTTTTATATCTCAAAAATAGGTTTCTCCTGTTCCATTGTAATAGCTACAAGACCACAGACGAAGACTTGCTGTCTCTTGACAAGTGAAGGAATCAAAGGACACGTGTTTGGATGTTCCAGGCGAGGGAGAAAGTATGAAAACAACACTGCTTATCTGAACTGGTTACTGGTTCTGCTTGGGTACTGTTCACATTTGAACCTACTTGGTACTTGGAATTTGGTACCGGTACCCAATGGTACCTTTTTAATGTACTTTACTCTCTGTAGCCTAAAATTTTAAGTCCAAACTTCACAGTTTCAACATTATTTATTTAGAACCTTTTGTTTTTTACACACAAAATAAATCTCCTCCCTACCTCCCTCTCCCCTCCCAGATTCAGATTCATTTACTCACAGCAGTACAAAGGTAAACAGCCAGAATAAGACATTTAAAGAGAGGCACAACATCAATCATGAAAGCACCTAGTTTACATACGATCCTTGGTTTATCTGTTTGCAATCATAATACAAGTTTAAACATAGACTGAGAGTGTACAAAGTATTTTGGCAGGTACTTCTTTCTCAACAATACTTGGGTGTAGCGCAAGAATGCTGTTGTGTGTCTCGGAGGAAGCACATGTGAGATGTGTTGCCCTTGCCAGCATTGCATTTCACATAACAAATAATGCAGCAAGCCTTATCTGTGTCGATTTTTTGAAAAGTGTAACCACACTGTGACTTGAACAAGCTTCAGGGATGACGTAGTCTCAACTACTCTCTCACCCAGATGCGCTCTCAGGTACGGAAATTTAGCACTGATTGATTTAACGTGAATCGATACTCTGTAGTATCAGCGTAATTCGGTTGGTACCCTTAAAAGTACCACATTTGCTGCCCAACCCTGCTGGTTACCCAAGTCACCACTGGGAAATAGGACAGTGTTGTACTTTATCGTGTTCATCTGTGCTGCTGCACATCTGCACAGCTGGTATGATGTGGATTTACATAGCAATAACAGGCTGCATTTACGCCCGTTCTATGTTGCAGGTCTGGTTTGTACTTCTTCACTCTGTGCCAATCCAATCAATCAATCAATTCACTGATTTAAAATTCTCGCCGTGTAGTCAGCCTGTTGGTTGAGTAAAATTTGCCACTCATAGTAATAGCCAGTACCTCTGCTAATAGGTTTTTATTTGAAAGCCTACAGTAATGTCTCCAACATGATGTGTACAGATTTGAACCATCTATCACTTCACACATTTTTGATAATACTAATTGTTTGGTATAATGGCGTTTCATGACTGACTCATTTTTAGTGCTTTTTAAGATGACTAAGATGACATCTCGATGACTGCTGTGCCGCACTAAAAGAATTATCATGAAGTATTTTCTAGAAATGGCACATTTCCATACAAGTTTGTCAAGTCGTTACTTCACCAAGAATTACTCATTTGTGAGAGGATAAGAAGGTTGACAAAGCAATTTCTTGGTGGGACGCTGTGTTCTTGAGATTGTAAAAGGATGAATGATGACATTTCTGGCAGACTGAAAAGATACTAGACTACTCGAGCCCTGCAGTCCCGTACCTCTGGATAGAAACCTGCTGGCTCATGTCACGCTGGCCTTACTCTCCTCAGAGACACTAATATGGATCTGTGATATTAATGGGTGTCCTGTAGCATCCCTCCACACAATGCAACCGATTCTCTCAGTTAATGTGAATGTGTTTACAATGGCGTGTTGGGAATTGGATGCTCTTATATGACTTAATCTCAAATTGCTACTTAAACACAGTATAATAGAATTGGCAGTGCTGCAATCCCTCGCCAGGAATCAAGTGTCGTGGAAAGCTGGTTTTGATAAGTGCTACAGACTAAGGATTGACCAATATGTTTTTTTTTTCAGGACTGATATTGTTATTAGTAGTCAAGGAGAGAGATAACCTATACATTTGCAGAAAAATTAAACTCTTGCTCTGAAGCCAGGGCTCCAGATTGCGTCCTGTCAAGTGCGACATAACATTTTCATTGGTCGCACCGGTGCGCCAGACATTTAGCAGGTCTGTCTCTGTGTGTGTGTATGTGTGAAACCGTGTCTTGTACTCCTCCTCGAGCGACATCACAACCTTAAAACATAACGATAACTCAAAATGAAGAGAACTAGGCTATTGATTCTTTTCTCATCAAGAAAAATGCTGTGGTGCCCGTTAGACCTGTCCTCGGCCCTGAACGGCCCAGCCCAGACCCGACATCACCAGTGTAGGTATAACCGCTCCACCGCCCGTCTCCCCGGTCCACGGTAATATGTCTTTTCAAATCCTGAGGCACTTGATCCATTTCAGAAGTGGGGGACAAAAAGTACACTGTAAATTTAATAACACAAAACAAAATTTGCCGCTAATTTCTTTTCTGCTTCGATCGCCAACAGCTGTCTGCTCTGAGCGCATCCACCTCTCTCTCTGTCGTTCGTTCACGCACTCGCTACGCACGCATTACGCAACTCACAACGTAATATGTACATGTTGTTTTCTTCATCTGCTTTCGTTTGCAATGCGGGACAGGGGTGTGAAGTGGACTTGTGCCACCCTTCTGATCCAACATCTTCGGTGATGATGGCCTCATCTAACTCCAAAACCATTTATCTGCACCTTTATTCCTGTTTACATTCAGATATGCCTTGTTTGTTGTTTCTCATAGACGGTCCATTGTCAGTGTGTTTGTGAGAGAGAAGGAGGAGCTGAGCAAATCACTGCACTGCACGCAGCTCTACAATGGAATATGATTTTAGCGGCTGGTGACTCAAAGAATTGGGGAGGACAGGAGGTAAAGCACACACACACATGGCGTGATGTTATTTTACACTAGCTGACTACTTATCTCTACTTTTTTATGTTCAACAAAAAGTTAAGCAGTAAAACAATGGATTTCTTAGAAACAATCACTGTGGGGTGAGCAGAGTGCAGCAGCGCGTCTTGCTGCCACACGCCACCGTAGTCCCGCTGTCCTGTTGCCACTAGTCCACTAGTTAATTGATTGCGGAATCCTTCATTCTCTCTGAAGGATAAAAAATCTAAATAAAAAATGCTAAACCTCAGGACAGCCCTAAACAATCCATTAGCTGTTTCAGTGGCCTGAGTGCTCTGTGAGCGATTAGTTGGGCTTGTTTCTCTCCACTTCGATCCAGCAGAGCACTTATTCTTTCCCAGCCTTCTATAACATGTCTTTACTCCTTCCACCTCTCCTCGCTCTGTCATTGTATCAATCCCTCCTTACACCACCAACCCCCCCCCCCTCTACTCACTGACTTAATTATACAGAGCTCTTAAAAACAACAATTAACATGTTTCCCTCAAAGTTAGATCATTCACATACCCCAAATTTCCATTATAGATAAACCCCGCATATGTAAATACTGTAAATATACGGTTCTGCTACGCTCGTTCCTTAATAAAGCTTGAATTAATCTGAGAGCGGCGCGACGATCAAAAAGTGAAAGAGTCTAATAGAGAGAGAAAGAGAGAGAGCTGAAATGAGCATTATGTGGAGGTTCCAGGCTGCCACTTCTAATCCCCCACAGTCAGCGCTGCCAATCGGTGTAGCCCAGCTAGTTGCTGCTGATGGGGCTTGATGTGAATGTGGTGGGAGTGATGGTACACTCCCACGGAGAGAGGCAGAAGCAGCAGCAGCAGTAGCCACTGATTAATCCTCATGCTGGAGCCACTAATGATTTATTTATTTGGAAATTACAGAGCCCTGGGAGAGCTGGGCACGATTGATAAGGAAACTCAAGAGCGAGGGGGGGGCTTGGAGATTTAACACTTCCTCCCACCTCCGTGCTCATCTATGCATACTTATACATGTATGTGTGTGAGCCGGATGATCTATACCCGGGGGGTGCATCAGAAGGCTAATTCTCATATTGACATCAGTGAAAATTTTCCAGTGGAATATTTTTCTGATGCGAAAATGTTTCACGGGTCTTTTTTCTGCCGCAGGCGGGAGTTTAGCAGCAGCACAACACTCCTGCTGTGAAGATATTGATGTTTGATCATAGGGTGTCTTGCTCTATACATGGGGATGGATTGTGCAAGAAAAGCAATTAGCTCATTTTTTTTCATGTTTTGGCTCACACTGAAATTTAAGTCTTCATGCTTTTAAGTTGGGCAACAGTGTATTTAAACATTTGCCAGCTGTCTTTGTCTGAAGCAGACTGTGGCTCTGGAGCCCGCGGTGGTAGATTCTGTTGAGACTCATTATTACACAGACTCTTTACATCCATGAAAGCACAGACAAAACATACAGCTCAAATCCACACCAAATGAAATTAGTTCTGATCAACACACCGTGACGTGATGCTCTCTGAGGTGATGGTTTGTTCTATGGGAAGCTGTTGTAGCGCAGTATGTGTCAACATGGACAGGGTGCTAGGTTGATGATGAGCTTTCTCGCTCAGTCGAAGTTAATGGCTCCAGTCAGTGAATCACCACCAGTGAGCCCTGCTAACGTGATTAATTTTTGCTCGTTAACATTAATTGAAGTAGCTGTGTTCTTCTTCTTCTTACTGAACCTTACGTAACCACTGTCACGATCAATGGAGCTGTGGGAAGTGCATAAAGGTCTCACTGTAGTCTTGAGATGATGGTGGGCTTTTCTAACAGGAAGTTATTAAGATGTTTCTTGCTGGGAAGTGTAGGCAGTCTGCCAGTGTAGACATACACTCACCGGCCACTTTGTTAGGTACACCTTGCTGGTACCGGGTGGTCTTCTGCTGCTGTAGCCCATCTGCTTCAAGGTTCGATGTGTTGTGCGTTCAGAGATGGTATTCTGCATATCTTGGTTGTAACGAGTGGTTATTTGAGTTACTGTTGCCTTTCTATCATCTCGAACCACTCTGCCCATTCTCCTCTGACCTCTGACATCAACAAGGCTATTTTCTCTTTGTCGGACCATTCTCTGTAAACCCTAGAGATGGTTGTGCGTAAAAATTCCAGTAGATCAGCAGTTTTTGAAATACTCAGACCAGCCCGTCTGGTACTAACAACCATGCCACGTTCAAAGTCACTTAAACCCCCTTTCTTCCCCATTCTGATGCTCGGTTTGAACTTCAGCAAGTCGTCTTCACCGCCTCTAGATGCCTAAATGCATTGAGTTGCTGCCATGTGATTGGCTGATTAGCTACTTGTGTTAACAAGCAATTGAACAGGTGTGCCTAATAAAGCGGCCGGTGAGTGTATAATATAGGAGCACATAGGAATGAATCCTGGCGTTACTGCCTGTGCTCCTGTTTTAATTTTTTTTTCCATTTTCTGTGTTATGGCCTGTCTGCAGAAAATCATCAAATCTAATGATGCCAAGTTTTATTGTTACTAGTTATTAAATGTTTTATTTGTCCTTTGGGTACTTATTATGCACCAGCACATCCTGCAAACTATGATCTTTGACTGATTTTACTGATTACTTGATTATTTTGTTTTGAAATGCCCTGGTATTTCACTAACTTTATGACTGTGTGTTCAAGGAGCTTACTTCCAGAGGCACTTCAGCATCTCATCCCATCCCTATTTGTCTGTAAGTAGCGGCTCCTTTTTTGGAGTTTAATTTTGTTGTTTTCAAAGTGTCACTATACTTTGCTAAAGAGCTTTAATTGAGGTTTAACAGTCCGGGGAACATTTTCTCCAAATTTAGATTTGTCTAAGTGGTTCTTCAAAGATCAGTCAGGCTTTCTTGTGTTTCTCTTCTCTTCAGTGATCTTTTCTTTTTCAAACCCTTCTGGTTTCAGTGTGCATTGCATGGTTGGGATGAAACAAGTATTATTTGGATGGGATGTCAACACGAGCGACCGCAGGCTCTCAATAAATTTGGCTTTTATTTAGCGGCTATAATTTCATTATTGGAATAATAAATAATGATATAAATTCCCCATAGTTGGCTGATTATTTAGTTTACAGCTCAAAAACACGTTTAAGTGTGCAGTACTGCTTTAAACAAGACGATAAACTTAAAATTGCTCAGGTCATTTTCACCTGTGTTTGATGCATACCATGGTCAATCCCATGGAAAGTCCTCACTACTAGCAACCGACATCCCTACCTGTGTACACTCATGTAAGTTACATTACTACCTTGTATGCTTGTTAGGTTGTTGTCAAAGTTAACACGATAATAACGCAAATTCGTTTTAATGCCACTCATTTCTTCAATGCATTAAAGCAACTTGTGACTTTTAGATGGTTGCGGGCTCAGTTTTAAAGCAAGAGTGAAGATGGGGACATCATTTGAAACTAGAAAACCAAAGGAATACATTGATGTCATACTAGCTGGTCACGAAGGAGGTTAAATGACGCTCCAAACTTGCGCTAAACTTGCGTGAGGAAAAACTGGCATGTCCATTTTCAAAGGGGTCCCTTGACCTCTGACCTCAAGATATGTGAATGCAAATAGTTCAATGGGTACCCACGAGTCTCCCCTTTACAGACATGACCACTTTATGATAATCACAGTTTGGGACAAGTCATAGTCAAGTCATCACACTAACACACTGACAGCTGTTGTTGCCTGTTGAGCTGCAGTTTGCCATGTTATGATTTGAGCATATTTTTTATGCTAAATGCAGTACCTGTGAGGGTTTCTGAACAATATCTGTCATTGTTTTGTGTTGTTAATTGATTTCCAATGATAAATATATATATACATTTGCATAAAGCAGCATATTTGCCCACTCCCACGTTGATAAGAGTATTAAATACTTGCCAAATCTCCCTTTAAGGTACATTTTGAACAGATAAAAAATGTGCAATTAATTTGCAATGAATCACTATTGACTATGGACAATCATGCGGTTAATTGTGATTAAATATTTTTAATTGATTGACAGTCTTAATGCTTGTGTTAAAAACAAGAGTTTAAAAGCTTTTTTTCCCTCTCGGCTAGAAAATGAAGCCACTAATGAATTAATGTGAGATGACAAATTAGGTGCAAATGAAGGAACTCAAATCCAAGTCCATTTTGAAAGCCTGATGTAGTAATTGCAAGTTGACGTACTAACCACAATGGCAAAATAGTATCTTTGAAGTCAGTTTTCAAATGTGCAAGCAATATCAAGTATGTGTGTGTGTGTGTACTTGAACAGCAAAGTGTTGATTATATCTTGTATGTTCTCTCATAAGAAGCACAAATTAGGTTTTAGGGTGAATATGAAATGCATCCAGCGTTTCTCACAGGATTTTGTGAGACTGTGATGGGTGGACCTCGGACCCTCTGGGGGAGGGGATCCTTTAGCCTGCTGGCGAGTGCAACAGTCTGTTCAGGGCTAAACGGAACAGATGCCCGCTGTGGCACCATGACTCAGCCTGATTAATGCAGGGGCTTTGCTCATATTCAAAAACACAGTGCAGAACATCTCTCTCGTCTTCCTCTGCCATCTCTCTTCACCTCTGCACCTCCACTTCCCTCTATTTTAATACTCACTCCATCTCTTCCTTTCCTCTCTGAGAATCTGCATTCTCCTCATCCTGCCTTACTTTCTTACATCCTCTTCCCACTCACATCTCTCTCGGTTTCTCTCTCTTCCTGTAACTCTTTCTCCCGAACTCGCTCCTTCTCTACTTTGCTTTTCCCAGAAACTCTGCACAGGAGATAAGTGTATGTGTCGCTGGATTAAGGTGAATCTTCTCACATGTGCTGTTTCTTGGTCCTTGGGAGGCCGACAGGAAGGTAGCAATCTGCTCAATGAGACGTGACAGCTCCTTTAATTAGGAGCAGCATGCCGAGCTGTAGGAGTACATAGATGTTTGGTTAGGGCTCTCTGTCTGAGCCCCAGTCAGTGTCTTGGTCCCAACCTGCTAATTTGACTCTGTGCGTCACTCGTTTCTTGTTTAGCGAGATTCCACGGCAGACAGCAATTCCGAAAGCAACTTCAGTCAAGCCTTAGCTGGTTGTATTGCCTTTGATCAGCCCTGTATCTTCCCCCGCAGATTCCTTTCTAAACGGGTTATTATTACATGTAAATTGCTCCGTAGCAGTTTACGATGTCAACAGAGCAATAATTCGCCATGCCTTCCTTGTCTCTGAATCTCACATAGGAAATCATCCTGATAGTTCTCGTGCTTGTTCAACCATTGTATTAAATGTGATTTGAATTGAATAATTTTCTTCAATTGATTGCCCAGTAATTGTGAATAGCTGGAAACATAGCAGGCAGAGCCCATTAGCACTTAGAGGCTAAAACTAAACCTGAACAATTTTAAATATATATATAGATTGTGTATCACACTATATTGCACAAAGGGAGTTTAGGTGTTGTAGATGTTAAATGGTAAAGGGTCAGAGTTAGGGTCAGCGATCGAAGTAAAGCAAGATCATTAGTCACAACTCTGACCTTTTTATTATCTTCTCTCTGCTAAATACTCGGCCATGATAATTACTGTGGTACTCACTATGTGGGTGTGTTGTTATTAGACGCACTTATTTAAAAAAGCACAGAGAGGACGTTGATTGGGTTCAAGTCTCTGTCAGTGTCACATTTAATTGAATGCTGCAGGGAATGAATGACTGAGTTGTTAAAAGACACACACACACACACACACACGCTTGTGCACCCTTGCTCAACTGTAAGGTGCTCTCTTAGCCATGACTTACACAATACAAAAAACAGTTCTTTAACAACCTTGGATCTTAACATACAATTAGTAGCCTGTAAGAAAACCTTGAAAAACTATAAAAGTGTATAATACATTTTTGTGTGCCTTGAGCTCGGCTAATATTAATGCTGTTGACAGCTGTACTGACTGTGATTGCGGGGGAGGCTGCCGGTCAAACCTGGTAAACCCAAATGTGTAGTCAGGGTGAACTGGGTGAATATGTCTGGCTGAGGCTCCTATCAAAAGCCCCCGAGGTCTTCAACTCCCACCTCCAGAAGAATTTTCCGTGCTTTCCTGTGAACATGGAATCTGAGTGGGCCATGTTCAAAACCTCCATTGTGGAGACGGCAGCTAGGAATTGTGGTCAGAAGGTTATTACACACTTACATATATACAAAAAAAAACAAAATAAAATAAATGAAGCATTCGAATATTGATTTGGAGGTCAAATACCAAGGCAACGGTCGAAGCTTCGAAGCTTTCAAGCATCCGGGTCAGCCCTACTAAGAACCCACTGGAAAACGCAAGATTGCGCCCTCCGGGTTGGGAGTGAGTCACTGCCCAAAGCGAGGAAGTCTTGTTGACGAGTGAGGGTAAAATGGAGCGGAAGATGGAGAGACGGTTCAGCGTCAGCAGTGATGCGGGCATTGTTGTGGTGAAGAGGGAGCTGAGCCGGAAAGCAAAGCTCTCGATTTACCATTCCACCTATGTTCCGACCCTCACCTATGATCATGAGCTTTGGGTAGTGACCGAAAGTATGAGATCACAAACACAACCTGTTACAAATGTTGTCAAAGATCAGTTTGGATCTCATCTGTCTGTCTGCCACTGTTTCATCCTAATAACAGAGCTATCCGTCTTTCAAGTTTTGAGTCTGTCAGCATCTCTGCATCAGTGTTGCTGACCCAGAACACATTAGCAAGTCACACAGTCACTCTAGTCTAGTGTATGACTTGACCCTTATTGAGATGAATGCTTTCAAGGGTGTGCGTCATGTGGAGTGCGTATTTTTCACACATGTCAGACGATCAAATCTATCACTTGTCTGGCCTGTTGCCAGACTGCCATGACCAGACACGCCTCTTCGAATCAGACATGCTCACTGACTATTTGCTTGCTTTTGAGTCCAGAATACAACTTGAGGTGGGAACTGAAAGGGTCATTGGTTCCCAAAGATGTGATCCTTATCTAATCATGCATTGATATGTGTAATGATCCTTAAATGTGCATTGAGCTTGGTTTGAAACAGTGTGCACCAGTAAGCAGGTAACATGATTGGCCTGTTTTCTGCAGGCCACTGGTTACCATGCCCTCTGTCTTTACTGCTCGACTGGCACCAAAATATGAGAAATAGCCAATTTTGCTTCTCCCTTAGCTTTTGTGAGAGCCTGTAATCCTTTTGTGTTGTGTCCTTTTATGTCTTGTTTTATTCCTTGACACCCCGTGTATCCCCGCCCGTCTGACTCATCCTGTGTGATGTTCTCTGCTGTCTAAGTCTTTGACGTGACCCTCCGACTCTCCCCAAGGCTGTGGTCTCACCTTAATTACTTAAGTCCCTCATTACTCACTCACTCCGGTGTCGTTTCAACCTAACTACCCCCTTGGCTTGTCTTACCATAGTACCTTCTGAAAGGCACCCCACTGCACCTGTGTCGCCACCATGCAGAGAGACTGATCTTTCCAGCCCAACTGTCACCCTCACCCTATTTGATGCCTCACCCCATCTTCTCCCTCTAACCTCATTATCAAAAGTCGCCTGGGTGTCGCAGCGGGGTTTCGAGATCAGCGAAGGGTGCAGGCAATGGAGCAAACTCATTAGGGCAGTTTAATTGTCGCATTGCAAAAAAACAGAAGAGGAGAAGACGGCCCTTAATTTGATTACACCATTGTTATTAATCACAAAAGTCTGGAGAGGCGTCTTTTATTCCGTAATGATGCCGCTTATGTGTTGGCGAGACAGAGAGAATAACAGAGCGAGAAGGAAGGAAAGAGAAGCCACACAAAGATTTGTTCCATTTGACAAGGAAGGCTGTGAATAAAGATGACTGCCTCATCTATCAGCCTACAAATAAAGAGAGCTGTTTTACTGTTTAATGGCCACTCCACTGTGCTTCTATCACCCAAATGAGTCCAGCTGACATTTCCTCCTAAATCCCATTCAACACAGAGTCTGCTGGCCTTATCTTCCAGGGGGGGATTCAAGCCTGTAATCCTTGTTTGCATGTTACGTAGAGGGAGGTGTCACTAGCGGGATGATCTGAATGAAACACCTACGAGTTACATGTGGAAACCATGGATGTATAAAGAGAACTGGATACAGCGTTGTAGGCGGGCTCCCATTCATTCCTATGAGAGTTGCTCAGCAGCGTAGGAAGCCAAAAGCTCGACTGCCGAGTGCTAAAGTACCCGTATCTTCCGGTGATCTTCCGCATGCATTGGGCCCATAGAGCCTACGCAGTAGCCTGGGGCTCATCCACATGAACGAAGGACGGAAAATAACTCAGGATTCAGCTATTTGTGTATTTTACTGCCTTTAGGGCATAAAGATTTAAATAAGAGCTATTCAAGTGTTTGTGCTGGGAAATTAATTTACCTCAAAAAAGTAAGTCTATGAGAAAAGGTCTTTTTGAGCCCAATGGCATCACGTGATGGACACTGAAGTTGTAGTACCACCGTTTCGCCACTAGTGAAATTTGCTTCAAAGCCCAGTGCGGTTCCTGGGGGCTTGATGGCAACGCAATAATATTCACCGTCCTTTTACACACTGTTAATATTAGTTCTTGGTGACTCTACTCATTCTTTTTATGTCGTTGCTAATGAATGTACATTTTATGCCCCATGGCGTGTGTTTTCAAAAGCTCTGTTTTTAAGAATTACTTTGTGGAATCCCTCTACGTTTATCCAGAATAGGGCTCCTGAGCACTGCGATACCTTTTCAAAGTCCAATTAATGAATGTCGTGTTATGCAAATTGTGCCGCTCTGTCTAGGAGTAAAAGTCCTCTCATGGTCATCAGTTTTAATTATTTACCCTTGACTTGTTTTGGCTTTACTGCATTCTACAAATACTTGTCGGAGGCAATAGTATAGCTCGTAGTTTGCTGATAACCTGTTAAGGCTTCTTAGAATTAATTTTGCATGACTCTAGTTTTATAGTTTCTCTACTCTGGATCTCAGCCCAGGAGAAGCAGATCTTTTTATGATGCTTAAACCAACTGAGCAACACAGGAATTGCTGTACGTTTTAATGAATATGTCCTCTTGGCTTTTGTCCGACAGCGGTCTCCATGACCCAAATGTAAACATGGCACCAATTTTTTTCTTTTGATGGAGAACATATTGCAATCATCCCCTCTGGCAGACATTTTGCTCGCTGTTCAGTTTTGTCTAACAACAAAGGCTTTTAGAAAATATTACCTTATCAAACAGCACTGATTTTTTTTTTAACATTACTAATTTCATCCCATGCTCACCTCTAATTAAAGACCTATTTTTTAGTTTTTCTTCCATCTTTATAAATCAAATTAGCAAGAGGAACATTGAACAAATGGAATATGTGTAACAATAATTGTATTCAGTAGATATTTTTGATGCTTTGGATACAATAGATGTTTTGTTAATTCAAACATTTGCATGTAAGACTATTGTTCTAACCTCACTATTTGACACTTGCCCAACATACTTTGTTTGCATACATACATCAATTAAGAATATATTAACTAACAATGTTCAAACACTGTTTTCACGGGATGTCTGTTGTGCTCCATGAACACAAGGGTGTTAAACGTTTTGATCTTTGTTTGGCTATTTGTAGAGTAATGACGGGTAAAACAGGAGCAAGAGCAGAAATGTGATTTGAGTGATAATATAACTTTGTTTCACTTATTGTTTTAGTGAGATAATTTACATGGATATTTAATTATTGACCCAATTGAATTGGGTTGTTGCTGTGAAAATAGATCATGTCAACTGAATTTTGTGTTGTATGAGCTTTTAATGATTAATTGATTAATACTAATTAATAATTTAATAGGCCAAGGCCAGCGGAAGAAAATTGCTAGAAAAATTAGCATTACTAATCAGATGTAATGTAGCCTGAATCATTTTATTTGTTGAAGCAAAACACAGCTGAGATAAATTAAGTGTCTAAATTCCCAAACATCTGGACATTATTATCATTTTAAATTACAATGGTGGAGACTCATTTGAAATTTAAAGCACGCAAAGCTCATAGCAGTCTAATCATTTGTCATTTAGTTAGCCTTCCTGTGGAGATGAGGGGGAGAGGTGAATATTCACCGTCATCTAAAAGTTTCACACAAACACATTCGTATAACTTTATCCTATTATCATCTGCCACGATGGCATTATGCCAGCTGCTTATTATTAATCAGTGTTGTAGTAGTGTTCAACAGGAGAAATTCTGGTGGGAACGAACATACTTTTCATGTGTAAATGAGTGAAATCTGGGCCAGTGTGTATACAGATACAGTAAGTGGAGGTTTCAGGAGAGTTTTGACCCCAGAAAATAATCAGTTGGATGTTCCAGCGTTCAGGCTGAAAGGTCAACCCGATTTGCCCTGGATAAACAATGGAGGGTGTTACATATTTTTTGTGGCATGTAAATTGAGATGTTTGACCTTTTTAAAAACTCAAGAATAATACACTAATAAGTGCTGTCTATGTGGAAAACGCAGATTACAGAAACAGCCCCCTCATTCCTCACACTGATCCTTTAAATATGCCGTTTGTTTTGCTCCAGCACACACGTTTCACACAGTTTATTCATTCACTGAGCCATTTGTCTTTAACACAGTCACACACACACGCACACACACACACACACACAATTAGAGGTTTGTGCTAATTGTTGCTATGGAGCATGTTGACATTCACACAGCCACATTAATCCAATTGAGATGCGACTATTCAACCAGGCGGATGTAGCAAGAAGCTGAAGGGGCTTCAGGATATGAGATGTAGATATGTAAAATCACAGAGCAAGGAAGGTCGTGTGTATGTGTGTGCGTCACCATCTGTTAAATGGGCATCAATACATTATCTCTCCCGTTGTGTTGTCCTGCATTAATGAGCTAATTGCCATTAACATGCAACTGCAGTGTTAAGTACAGCCTTACAGCAGTGGCACTACAAATCGATCGATTAAATGTAATTCAGGTCCCCTGACTTTATTGATAGCTACAGCAACGTATCACTTCATGCATCGCGTCCCATTAAAACAAGAATAACTACAATGGTTGGGAGGTGGTGGATTATGGGTTGTGGTATTGGTAGCTCTCCCCTTGCAACCCTGTCTTCTGTCTTTAGGGTCTGATTAGATAAAACACTTTTCTCACACTCAAACCACAGCGGTAAGAATTGTGCTTTCACCTGCTGTATTGGCAGTATTATTTAGTAGACTTTTTCTCTTGCGTTCAAGCTGAAAGGTCAAACATTTGCCCTAGATAAACAACAGCTGAGGATGTTGCATAACTTTTTATGGCATTTTAATTGAGATGGTTGACCTTTTAAAGTTCCAGAATAATATGCTAATATGTGCTGTCTGTATCGCTGTATATAAGAACTGTTTATGTGGGGAAAACAGATTGTACCACTTTATAGACCCAGTGAAAATGCATTTTACAATTCCTAATCCTGTGTCCCTGTCGTAATTGTTTTATTATCTCTGTGTGTACGCCAAATATATGTCCAAAAATCATTTCAAAATCCTTCTTAATTATTCAAAGTGACCTTTAGCATGAATCGAAAATCAAAAGTTTTTTATTTTTGTTCATAAATTAAAAATATATCTCCAAAAATGTTTTTTCAATGTAATTTTACTGTTGGTTAACAATGCAGCTAAGTTAAATTCAAATATTTTTTATTTGTAAAAAGTAGCATTTGGTCAAAAAGCACGATTTTGCATCGGGCCCCCCCAGAAACTAGAACCTGCCCTGCAAGCTGGTGCATCTTAAAGTTGGAGGAGCGGCTGGACAAGATGCTCCTGTCTTGGGGAGAGGAGCAGAATGTTGTTGGGGACAAAATCTTATTGCAGCCTTATTACCCGTAGGGGACACAGAAGAGGTAGTAAGTATATAAGTGGTCAACAGTAATAACATGATTTGAGCAAAGTAACGTTACGTTATCGTCAGCTCAGTCATTGTAAATGCAAACGTCGGCTGCTGACTCATTAGCGAGCGTTAACAATCACAGTCTAACAGTCTAATGTTAACATTAATAGCTACCAGCGAGCTTAATGTTACCTCATTGACTTGGGTTGAATAATTTCCCTGAGGTCAGAGGCTGGCGGTATGTTCTGTGTGTGTGTGTGTGTGTGTGTGTGTGTGTGTGTGTGTGTGTGTGTGTGTGTACGAGAAAGACGGATCGTACACTGACAGTGTGTGTGCGTGCGTGCGTGTGTTTATGCTGTCAAGGAGGTGCGCTACACAAAACCGGCAGTCATTTTTATCTCCATTCATTTTAATATAACGGGTAGTTTCTTTAACTCTCGTCCCTAATTCGTACCAAAATTCATTTTCATCCTCCCCAATCGTATTTTTTTCATCCCCAGGATGACGGGGCGTCCTTAAGCTCGAGCCCTGTCTAAGGCGTGAACACAAAGTTTTCCAAACAAACTAGCCCCTGCCATCATAAAAAAACGCTCTTGACCCTTACCTTGCAGATCGCTAGCATACCAATATGGGTTTGGAAGTGTTCAGATATCAGTTAGGAAAAAAACATAGTTTCCAAAAAGTAGTTTATTCTCTCAGGCAGATCATCTGTCATTATGTGCTTCTGTATGCGTTGTGCATTAACTGTCATAAAGTACAGATGGGTGACATCACAGAACATTAGCTCAGTTGCATTCATCCATTTGTTTACCATATTGTGTTTAATCTCTGTTAATCACCTTCCCAATATTGCAGAAATTCAGATCACACAGATCACACTGTGTGCAATGACTTGCATTACTTGCAATCCTGCATCGAAAAAATACATCAAGAATATTATCTCTGGGAATCTTCTGAGTTATTGTGCTAGCAGATTGTGGGTATTTGTGCGTGAAGGGTTGAGTAATGGCTCAGAGTGTCAGATGAAGTGTGATGGTTAAATCTTGAGATTTGTTCTGACTTTTCACAGTGGATTTTATTAAGTGCTCGCTGACACCGAGAATACAGGCATTCTGTGAGATAATTGTCTTTCTGTCACGGGGCAGGCATCTAGATGAACGATATATTTGATCAAGATTACCTAGCGTTGTTGTCCAATGCATCACGGCAGAGGCACGACATGACCCAAAAAAAAAAATTGTGCACACAATATTTGTAAACAGCAGCATCCCTCCCACCGCCCGCTTACAAGACGGTAGCAGCAGGTCTGTACATGTCCCAGCGGTCCCCATCTCCAACACTACTGTAGCTCATTCATAACTCTTGTGCTGTGATGACACTGTGATTAATGTGCCCAGACATCAGCAAGCTGCCTATGCAAGGCGGCGGCAACGCACAGAGTCTATTTAACAAACAGCTAGAACTGTCATATCACTGTCCATGTCACCCTGTATCAGCTCTCATCTACATAGACCACTGGTTCTATTTCACCTAGGCCGGGTTGCCTTGCAGCATTGTTATTTTTAGGAAAACGACCATCTTTGGAGTTGTAATGGATAGTTAGTTTGTACTCAAATCTTATCAAGAGGACTTTCTCACACTACTAAGCCTCCTGCAGGCTTTTATTCTTACACAAATTTAATGAGAACACACATTGTCTGCCCTTGATCTCTGAGTCTTTTCTGACTGCTAATCATCACCCAAAACTCTCATTAAGCCACATTGAAAATTGAGTTTTTAAGGACCAATAAAATGCGCTCCCTTTTTGGAATCTCTGAACACCATAATGTAGAACTAATGAGAATCTTGAGTCCCTAATGGTATAATTGAATTCAGCTCAAAGGTTTGAATAGGCGCATTTTCATGCTTTGAATGACTTTGGATGATCACTTTACATTGTAGCTCAGTGGAGTGATCACCACTTGTTTTCCTTTTTTTTTCTTTCTTTTTTTTTTTTGCAACACATTGCAGAGCCTCATTGAGCAACTGGCACACATGCACACTGCTCTCTTTACTGCCATTAACCACATACCTGGGGTGCTTGACCACAGTAATGATGCTTGACTCCAGCACCCACAGACTACCTTCCAGTGTCAACCATCAATCTAGCCAACGAGAGTGCAGCTACAGCCCCGGCTTGCAGACACCCTGTTGAGTCCTCTCCTCATCACCCTGGATCTGCTAGGCTCTTCTGTTAAATTACACCTTATGTGATGCTTTTTTTTGTGTGTGTTACATTCTCTGCGTGTGTGAAATGATTGTTGATTCGAGAGAGGGGTTGGCTTACTCACCTCGCTGTTGGTAAACAGAGAGAGAGAGTGGGTGAGATTTATCACTGAAATGAGTTTGGTAACAAATGCTGATGATGGAAGCCCTTGGCAGTAAATAAGAGGAAAATGAAGAGACCAGCGGGGCTCACAAAGATCATTTATTCATCCTCTCGAAATTCTGCTCAAATTCTGCTTAGTCATGTCCTCACCTCGTTTCCTCGGAGTTGATTGGATCGCAGAAAATTGTGGGTGGCTGTCAGCAGCTAACGTGATTGAGAAGGAAAGCGATGCTGCAGTTCATAGCCAATGAAGTAAATTGTGTTTAATAACTCCATTCCTTTGACTGTCAAACATCATGCGTTCACTCCATCATTCTACTTTCATGGCTCTGTCGGTACCATTACATTGCTCTATTTTCTTTGACAGCATCGATCAATTTTATGTTCTATTTAAAAAAGAAAGGAGTTCTGTGTCAGGTAATAGAACCATTTTTACATCCATCAAATTACTCCTCCCTGCCGTCACTGCTCTGTTTTATATTTCTATTCGGTAGGTGTGATCAATTCTCACATCTGTTGTAAAGTGTTATAAAAACTGTGAGATACACTAATAAAGTCAGAGACAGGTAATACATAAAACTCATAGTGAAGGATTGAAGAAGATCACCTATATTCATGGTGTTTACGTGTGAAATTTCACAGGCCCTGACACTGTCTATCCCTGTCAAGACGTATTCATCTCCCCGGTAATATAATTCCACGATGAATTCTTTTCAGAGCGAAGGAAGCAAATGATGTGAATGCTGAGAGCGATGCTTTACCATGAGATATTACATGTGGCAGGGCAATTTCTGTCCCCGAGCAGGAGCAGCCCGACTAGTCCAGCCTTTAATTTTCACGTGTGATTGCAAAAGATTTTTTCTTCTGAGAGCCGGCTTGGTGCTCAGACTCCGTCGGATTAGCTTCAGTAGAATTGGCATCTTTCCCATAAATAATCAGATAAATATGGAACAGTCACCACAATCATACTTCAGCTACATTTTTATGCCTCCCCACATAACTTGAAACCATTTGCACACCCATCACGTCTGACAAGTCCTATGTGGATGGAAGACAAGAGGCGTATGACTTCTCAAGACTTTGTTGTGTGCTTTAAGCACTCATGTCATGAGCGCGTGCTTTTCGAGTGATGAGCGGTGTGCTCTCAGAGCAGGTGAATAATGTCGGTGAACAAATATCCCGACCATCTGCACGGCGACACCAGCAGCAGCCACCGTGCTGCAGTACGGCTCTATTGCGTCCTTTCTCTCCCACCTCCTCCTCCCCTCCTCCTTCTCCTTGCTCTGACGGAGACGGGAAACAAGTCTCCGGGAAGCGAAGCTGCACAAAACCCACGACAGCATCTCATTATCCACTAAATAGCACCAGATTAATTACAATGACAATGACAGATGGCTTGTTACTGGATCATTGAGATGGGACCCAGGGGAGGGACAGAAACATGCAGGTACAGAACATTGATTCTACAGCGGCCACACATGTAATATACGCTGATCACCCATCTGAGGGACACTTCATTTTTTTTACTGCACTATGACGTATACATATATAATGTCTACCCCTATGAATAAAAATCCAATATACAGGGAGAGATGCAACATTATTGTGGATGCTCTCTACAGTTTTTTCTGCACAGCATGCGTTACAAAACAATATCAGTCATTCAGAATTCAGGATTATGCTGCATTCGGTAGACGGAAAATTGGATATCATGTTAGTGGACGAGAGTATGATGGTAAAATTAGGTGGTAGGATGGTAGATATTGCAATCCAATGTCAAAATATTTAACTTTTTGGGGCGCCCTGGTAGCTCACCTGGTAGAGCAGGCGCCCCTTGTACCAACGCTGAGTCCGACCCATGGCCCTTTGCTGCATGTCATCCCCTCTCTCTCTCTCCCACTTTCATAACTATCTCTATCTAACAAAGGCAAAAGCCCCAAAATAAATCTTAAAATAAATATTTTAACTTTTTGCCGTCCTCCGCGACGGACTTTGCAACCAGATGTTACGTAGCTCCTTCACACCGGAGACAGTTGCTTAAGTTTGCAATAGAATATTAAGAGAAAGCTGCATTTTACAGCTACATTCATTACTAGAAAATTATTTTATTTCAGAATTTTATTCCTTCACCATAGCAACATGTCATCATTCGTGTTTCATTTTGCCGTCCTGCCATTCCGTCGGACTGTTTTGTTTGTTTTTTATTGTGCCGTCGAGAAGGTGTTGCCCATCTGCCGTCCACCGTCAGCCTGATCCGTGCGAATGCGGCATTACTTATAAGAAAATATATATAGAGTATAGTTAGAGCTCATTATTTTTCATTCAGTTCTGTACTTTCTCTTCTTTTTAATTACATGGAGGGACTGATCTGCAGCATTACCAGCAGCTCTTTTGTGTTTCCTCACCATTTTAATCTGCTTTTATTATTTGAAGCATATTGTGGGCTGTCCTTGTCCCAAGAGGATCCTGTAAACCAGAGGTGTCCTCTTGAAGTGGGGAAACAGAACAACTTTTATATCTAGGGAACATAAAATCTCATCAAGATTTTCAATATTTCAGTGTTTGGTGGACATGTAATCTCTGTAATCGTTTGCACTACCCAAAATAATATCTGTTTGACTTCTCATACTATTCATCTCATAACTCCTAGACCCTGATCCTCCTCGGCATGCTATTCTGTCCTACTGAGCAGCTTACTCTGGCAGCACTAAATTGCATGCTCATGTTAGTGTGATCTACAAAGTGCCCTACATGTATTCACCTACTGCAGAGCACTTGACACATAGAGGAGAGTGGCAGACAATCGAGAGAGGGAGGAGATTACTCGTTTTACCTCTAATAGTAACTGCAGAATGCAAATTCAACAAAACATTGAAAAATTACATAAAAGATTTTAACAGTAACACCTCATTCCAGAGATTTACAGTCCATAGTCAGATATGTTGTTTTTTGAGTTTTTCCAATGCTGAATGAAACAAATTGAATTAAAAACAATAGATATTGGCCTTCAGATGAATCACCAACAACTGACACCGTGAGGACACCGTGCAGGATTGACCATGTAATGGGAATTACTAGGCAGTATTGTTGAAGAATCTGTGACCATAGAGGTGTAGCTACTACATCCCAAGAGGTGATTGCACATAAGTGCTTACAGGCGGTAATAGCTCCATTGGTGACGACCCTACAGAGGCTTTGACCTGAATGTTATGTAATTTCTAATCCCCTTCAATTTGGCCAACTGTGACCATTGGTAACCCCTTACAAAATGAAGTGCCTACATTGTATTCAGCAATAAAGTAGGTAAAGCACCAGAAATGCACAACATTACTGTCCCCCAGTGACTTGTTTACAATATCCTGTATTAACACACCAGTTTATTACTTTTGATTGTGGATTTCCAGTTCATGAACACATAGTTATTGCTCGGCACATAGCAACTCTTTCCCCTTTCAACATCGAAGAAAAATACATCCCGCAACAACATTATTTGTTGAAATTGTTTGCCACGTCTATTGCTTCGGCGTGAAGCAACTGCTACACCAATTTATAGGAGGTAAAAGTAATGGATTTTTTTTATATGACTTGCTTTTCAGTGTAGGTGTGCAAAAAAAAAATACATAAAGACGGTGTGGGGAGAGAAAGGAAAGCATTGTAAGAAGAACCCTTCATCATGTTTTCTGACAGGAAATGACCAGGTATTGTGTGAAGGACAAAAGGTATTCTCAAAACAGACCAACAGCACAGAGCAGCCGGCAGAAGTGTGTACAGGCTTAGCGATGATCTTTGAGCTGCATCGCTGCACTAGCACTTGTTCCACTCCTGGGCATATTTGTATGGCAACATTAATGTGTGGCTGATATTCAACTAGAAGAGAGAGAGAGAGAGAGAGAGAGAGACCCCACATGAATAGGACGTGATTTATTGTGGTAGGTTCTGACGCTGACTCAGACCGTGGGCCGAGGCTGGAGTAGTTCCTGGCATAGCGCTCTGCAAGTGGGCGTGTGAGCTGACCCCAGCAATGAGTCCTGGGCCCTTTTGTGAAAGGTGGATTGTTTGGTTTGTGGTGGGTGCCGTGATGAACAACACAATGAATGGGCAAAAAGGGCCTGTTAATGAATGAGAAGAGGCACGACAGAAAACGGAAAGTTGGAGGTATAGGAAGAGAAAGGAGACGCTGGACCAGAGTGAATGGAGCAAATAAACTTGTCTCAGTAAACAATCGTCTTGCCACCTGAGGGTGTGAGGAAAATTCAGTCCGTTCGAAGTGTTGTGCAGCTGAAAAATACATCCAAGAGGGTTCATTTCACTATAAAGTGGAAGGAGCCAGAGGTCAGTCTCATCTTGTTCGTCTAGTTAATTGATGTCAAACACTTCTTGCAACCGATCAATACATTAAGTACTTTGAAAATGAAAACTTGTGAGTGTTGTGCTTTCGTTTGGTTGTGGCATCCAAGCAAATAGGAGAACATTGGAAAAGTACATTAAAGGATCATTAGTCTCTCAAAAGTTTAGTTTTAGTTGAGAAACACAGAGAGCTACAGCAGCCTTAACATCACATAATGTGTTTTAAACAAAGTGATACTGCAAAGGAAATATGTAGAACACCGTCTGCATATTAATACTGCGCTTGTAGGTTGGCCTTATTGCATTTTCTTCCAATCTTGCACACATAACTGCACCACACTGCTTTACTCATTATCAGCCATTGTTCCCTCGGCAGCCACTGCTCCGAGATCTGTAAATGCAAAGATACTCTTAAGATCATCATAACACTTATTTTTCCGTGAACAGTTATTGTACTTCGGCTTGTCATAAAGTTTCATCGGAGTATAAAAACACATAAAAGAAGTCACGGTTGAGATTACCTCGCAAAATCTCTCTATCATTGGGGATTGTTTTTCGAGTGCGAGGATGACTGCTTTGATGCATTTTCACCGTAGCGTTTACTTTGCACAAACTCCATATTCTGTTGTAAAACTATGATGCTATACAAACACGGATAAGAGATGGGACAGTGGGACCATTCTCGATTTAGTCCTTCACACTTCATAGGCGCTTGTGTTCTGTAAATGAAAAATAAACACAACATGATAAACACACAGCGATTAAGAAGATACCACTTGTTAGATCACACAGGGGGGGGTTTCATCCCTGCACCCCCTCCCCAGTTTGCTCTCTCTGTTTCCCTTTTGTCTTTCTCTTTGTGTTACGTGCTGCTTTAAAGTGAAACACCGAGTTTAGTAGATGAAAGTGTTTATTGACTTTGACCAGTTCTAGCGGGAGTGTAAACCTGTCCATTTAAATACTTCCTTTCTCAGGGGAGCGTGAGTATTTTCCACACAATAAACATTGTGAATATCTGAATACTGTAAATCTGGGGCTCACACTAAATCTAGTAGGATATAGATTCAGATTACGAGACCCAGTTAGCTTTGACATCAAGTCCTCAACTGCTCCACAATCATTTAGTCAAGCAGGTAATAGTCATATTTTAGAGGGAGCGTGTGACTGACGGTGAGAATGAAGTTAGCAGTAACATTATAGCTGTGAACGTAGTAATGCAGTACTTCTACACAAATACGTCATATACCGTATAGCCTATACCCAGTGAAAGGTATGGAAAATAGATACCACCCAGGCCTAATATTCAGGCTTGAATTGATAAACCGTCAATATTTTTTAGATTATTTTGCTCTGGCCTCTTCTCTACGTTTGTATTCAACGTTATACCTTATTTATTCAATGAAATGTACTGAAATAAATGTGTATGTGACACAAAAAGGCAAGATAAACCATGTGCTTAGCTGGTGGATTTATTTTATCTACCAGTCCCCTTTGGCCAGTGAGTCAAAAAGTTAATTTCGGACACTGGATACAGTGATACTGAGCTCCTCCTGTCAATTTCAGTGTGTTAAAATACAAACTTGGAGTGAAACGCATTACTTCCAGTGTGCTCACTCTATCTTGAAGATTTATTTGGCAATGTCAACCTGGGCAGGTGCAAATCGATAGGTGCATCAACTTTTAGGAGAGCATCGCCGGCAATGGTAACAGTGCTGGTTTTGTGGTGTACAGCACTCCACTACACAGATGGATTTATTAAGGGAACAATGTGTAACATGCAGGGGATTTAATGGCGGAAATGGTATGTAATATTAATAAGTATGTTTTCTTTAGTGTATAAACACCTGAAAATAAGAATGGTTGTGTTTTCACTACTTTAGAATGAGCCGTTTATATCTACATACGGAGCGGGTCCTCTTCACGGAGCTGGCCGCCATGTTTTTACAGTAGCCCAGAACACTGGGCTCCATCTGGTTCTAGATGGAGCCATTCACGTTTTCGTGTCAGCCACCGTAGTTCTCCTACACGCTTGGCGCACAGGAGAATTTTAAGTTGGCTGCAATCTGCAACCTCACCGCTATATGCTGCCAAATCCTACACACTGCACCTTTAAAGATATGTCAATTAAAATCCCTATAAATAAGAGCTTTTAATGCCGAAGCGTGACGACTACCTCGATGTGAAATTCCCATACACTGTAATGGGGATTGTGTCTTTTCTGTTATTGCTGTTTTTTTTTCAATTAAGACTTTTGCATACATTATTATGTTCAAAACACAGATATAAGCTGTTGTCATCATAGATAAATGAGCCAAAAACCTGTTAATTGATACTGTAGCACTTTCCATGTTTATGTAGACATCCTCAACGACTCTCTTACTCCTCCTCCTGTGACAACATGCATCATGACATAGTTATTTAAAGCTGCATTGAGCAAAACAACTATCACCTTACATATAATAACTATAAGTCACTATTGCTCAATGGCAAACACAAACATAAGCATGAATTAAATAGAAATACAGTGCATCCATAACAAGTATATTTCACACTGAAAACATGTTTTTATATACTTTTGTAATTGCTTTAAACATTGATTCTGAAGAATATGCTTGTGGACCTATAATTTAGCTTCTTGCAGCTAGAGAGGCATTGTTGTACAGTATATTGGTCCTAAATGCATGATTCAGAATGAATCACTACTGCTCTGACAGGAGCTTACAAATACATTTCTATTCAGCTCAGCACAAAGCATCTGCATTAGAACACTCAATCTGGCTCCAAGGTCAGCTTCTATATTTTGTGATGGTGACTTTTGTCATTTCTACTGTTCCACCATCCTTCAGACATCATCGTCTTTTCTGTCATAGTCCTCCTTTCAAATAGTCATAGAAAAACATGCTGGGTTGGCAAGGACATATGCATCTTGAATGGAGGGCTCTCGAGTGGAGAGGTGTCAAGGCATAGCACGACATGAGAGCAGGCAATGGCTCCAGGTATATTAGAAGATCATTCTGCTCTCAATGAGCGGGATGACAAATGGTTTTTTATTATGCTGTTATTCACAGTCACAGTCATTTCCATTATATTCTAAACATTGTAAAGGTTTGTCAAGGCATTCAATCATTCTTATTGAAAGGCTTATTGTCTTTCTTATTCAACTCTGTGTCCCTTTTTCAGTATTTTTCTAGTTCATTTTTTAGCAGTAGCAGCTTTTTCACTGCATAAGGGAATTATTGGTGTTGCACTTTCACCTGAATTATAAGCCATTTTATAATCATAGTTTTATTCTCAGACGGGCGCCTGTTGTTCGCCTCTGTTGTTTTCTCCACAGTGACGTCAGGTAGTGGCTCTGCAAAGTGCAAGCGGCTCTCTGGGTAAACAAAACAGAATCTGAAATATGTCAAGACAAAATCCTGGAGGCATATAGTGTTTGCTTTAGCTGCAGTGTGCTATTGGATGCTTTTGTTGTTGTATTTAGTCATGTGTGCTTTGTGTTGAGGCCGTTGCTGTGATGAAATATTTGGTTCGGAGGCACACGCATTTGTCTGTGTAGACTCATGCATGTGGGTACTTTCATGTATGCCTTTGCATTATGTTTTCTACTGTGGTGTTGCATCTGCCTCTCGGTCAGCGTTACCTTCCTGCAGAATGTTCATTACAGCTGTCAAACAACCTGGAGGTGATTTAATTTACTTTCCCTTCATCAACTTGTCACTCTGCTTTGTCATTAACCTCCATTTGTTGAGAAACAGGCACAGATCTCGTATGTTATCAGTGCTGGTCATCTCCTCATTGACGCTGTATAGAGTGTTTAATGTTTGTTAGGAGATGGATAGACACGGTGAAACTACCACTGCATCTGTGGCAAGATAAAGGAAGCAGTTACACAAGTAAAACAAGATCTGTACCCAAAGAAATCTCATGCATTATTTATTGTGACTAATTAAAAAGCAAGTCAGAAGGGGGACACAATTGATCCTTTGCTAAGTCCCACCCGTTGAACGCAGACTGGCCAATCATAGCGTAGCATCGGCCAGCTCCGACCAGGGTCTGACAACTATACGGCTCTGCTCCGTAGACTCTCATGCAATCATTTCAGATTTTCTTCATTTTCAGGCTGGTTTTGTGGATTTCGATCTAGTCATGGTTAAATGTTGTGCCTGGGGCATATGTAATAGTGAAACTCGTTACCCAGAGAGGTTGGAAGGAGATATAGGTTTCTAAAATATACGTTTCTACTTGAAAAACCTGTAGAGCAAACATTATCAGAGTATATTAATTATCATTAACTAGCGTAAGCACTATGCTACTCTAGCTACAGAAGGTATACTGAATGTATATGCTGCTTTTGCTTTTTAATCACTGCAAGTTAACAGTAAATAAAGACCTACCCGGCTTTACAGGAACAGTGTTATTCCTTAATTTCATCGTCTTGTGTCTCGATCGCCAGGTGATGTTGGTTCATCTTTATCTTTTTAACGTGTTTTCGCTGCTGAATCAGTCTGACATCTTTGATCTATCCTTCAAACGCATAGTGTAGACCAATTCCTTACATTTCATATACATGAAATACAGTGTGGTTTATTTTCAAACACAACTTTATGCCACCCAAACAATTTGGGATATGACTTAGTAGAAGATTGTCATCAAGAAATCATTAGTTGAATTGAATAACACTGAGATCATAGCCAAAATATTGCACAGGCCTTGTTTATGATGCCATAACTCTTGGACAATATTACTACACACTCTTGCTGTGCAGTGCTGCTGCAGTCTGCAGTTAAATCCTGTTCCAGTGGCAGCAGATTGGAAAGCGTCCAATATGATAGATATTAATGGGCACTTTACGCACAGGGAGAGCGTATGAATGACATGATGAAAGTGAGAAGTGTGTGTGTGTGTGTCAGAAGGTTGCGATGACCTTCGAATGCAATATCTGACCTGCCTCTGAACATTAAGCTGCTTAATATAATGTAAATAAGAAAGGGTGAAGTTGTATTATGGCCATCATATGTGATTATGGAAGAACTTCTCCCTACTTTCAGTTCTAATTGTTAAGCTTCACTAATCGATATGAACCTTCAGACTAAGTGCGAAATTAATTAGTGTTTCACTGAGACAGGTTTGTACAAGTACAAGGACAAACATGGGTTAATTTTTTCTCTGCTCACTGTTCTCTATATACACACACTTAAACATGCTCACCCACCCACACCCAGAGATGAATAAGTACACTATGTCCGCTATCTTTCTCATGTCCGATTATTGAATTGATGAGACGGTATTAATGCATCCGTCAAGCACAAATTATGTAAAACATGTTCCATAATGTTTTTCTCAGAGAATTAAAACCGTTAACAATTGTAAATAAAACAGCTTATCCCTATTTAAGACTGATTTGGCACAGTGGCTCATTTCTTTAAAATAAATTGTGGTCCAAAGCAGACAAAGCTTATTATACAAACACATTATCCTGCCCTTGTGGGCTGGCAAAGAACAACAGTGGGTGGGTAGATGGGGTGCATCAAGCATATGGGAGCTGTGGCTGATCACAGCGAACTCTGTGAATATATGTTGAAGAAAGATAAAAGTTACCGTACAATCTCACCCTCTGTTTTGATAGCGAACAGCCGTGATGGACCTATTTCAATAATGGCATTCATCTACTTGAGCTCATGCAAATGCGGGGAAATGAAACATAGGACATTTCAGGAGAAAAGAATTATTTGTTCTGGAGAGCGGGACCATTTATCACATATAACGTGATGGAGTGGCTGCAAAAGACTTGGAGAGGTGGAGATTCCAATGAATTTCATTTGTGGGGCAGTCAGCAGAACGCCTCCACATCCGAGGTTGAAAAATTTCCGAGATTCTACAGACTGTTTTTAAATTTCAAACAGGACGGAGAAGGCGGAGCGCCATTATCTCCTTCAATGCAATTACTGTGGTGGATTTGCTCAGGGAAGATTTTCTTTTATCATGTTTATTCAAATGTTTATGTTAATTTTCTGGTCTAAGTGTGCAGGTTGTTCTCGTCTTTGGTGTGTGTGTTGAAGTTTTTCTGTGTGGGTGGATGGTTGAAGTCTGCAGACAAGTTGAAAAGAAAAAGGCTTTCTATTGAATGTGCCTTGGACGTTGTAGGGTCCCATGCTTTTAATCTTCAAAAAACATATATATATATATATATAGTGGAAACTGCTTATAGTGATCACGGTTACAGTGATCAAAACGCTAGGGACAGAATCATTAATATACAAATGCTGTTTAAATAATTTGCTTATAGTAATCCAGTAGTCTGCTTACATTGTTCATTTGGGGTATTTTCATACATGAAAACATGTGGAAAACCATTTTAAACAGACTGCAATAGACTAACGTTAATTGAATTTTTGTTTTGTTCTTTACTTTACTCCCGTGATACTCTGCCTCGCGGACCATCTGCTCTCCGACTGGATACCTGAGGCTGACGCTGCGTGCACACTGATACCATGACGGGAAAAAAACAGTCATTTTCTCTGAATAAAAAACAAATGTGCACGAGGAAAACCCCTGTGGTTGAAGCTGCCCTCGACAAGTGAATTGATAATGCCTTGTCACGTAATGCCCCCAAAACTGAAACTCGGCACCGCAGCGCCGGCAGCTCATGCAGAGCGGCCGCCCGTCTACCTCCATGCCACTACCGGGTGAGAGAACGAGGAGCACCGGCAAAGGGGCGCCTTTCTGCATGCACATGCTCACTGCAGAGCCGGCGAAAAAATGGCAATGCCTCACCCTGGGTGAGGGAAAAGGCAGAAGAATTGGCAACGAGCCAGTAAATAGCTTAGTTTCATTACTTCGTATTCATGTAATAAATATACAAATGTCAATTAGATGATAATCTGCATGAGAAATGATGCACAACAACACAAATTTGGTTATAATAATCATCCGCTTGTAGTGATCAATTTGACCCGAGCAGTCGTGATCGCTATAAGCGGTTTCCATTGTTAACACTAACAGAGTGAAGTGAAATGTACTATACTGTATGAAAATATGTGGTACACAAGAAATGTGACCTTTGTTTATGAAAGGTTGAAGAAGTGTAGAAACTAGATAGAAGGACTCTGGTGTTGCAAACGCAATGAATATGATGGAGACTGTTGCATTGATTTACTTGTGTATGGGCAGTATGTTGTGTTTCAGCGCAAGATGATAGTCTGTTAAATGGGAGAGATGATAACGGTTCCAGTCTCTTGGTTTGATTTCTTCCTTCATCAGCACTTCAAATTTAAGATGAACTGGCCTTGGCCTCACCCCACTTGGCAGTTTCTCTCTTTCTCTCTCTCTCTCTCTCTCTCTCTCTCTCTCTCTCTCTCTCTCTCTACACACACACACACACCCTGGGTGAGGATGACCATTACAACAATGTTAGCGCTGTCTGTCTTGCCTCGCTTTCATAATTAGAAAGCGGACCATGCTCCTCGTTCACAAATTCCCCACTCAACCGCTGTTGCTCGGGGCCACCTCTCTGTTTGGATGAAGGCTGATTAAATTCAAGTCACTGACTAGTCACAACGCCTGTAACAGAGGAAAGGAAAGGAGAGCAGAGGAGACGAGGCGAGGGAGGGGGCTGTTGCTGAGAGAACAGGCTGGGAGTGTGACGACTGTCTCTCTCTTCTCTCTCTGGGTGTCATCCCCTTTAATCACTAAAGTAGGACTGAAGAAGCGAACGCTGCTGTTTCAGTCAGCAGAGGCAGGACTTGATTCATGTTTTGTGGATTTGATTTTATGCTGTTTACAAAGCGTACGGGGAAATCATGCCTGTTTGAAGACGCGACAAGTGATGCCCTCAGGCGCTGTGCTGGGCATGTGTCCCATGCCATGTGTTAGAGTAATAGCAGGTGTTTTCAGTTGTCCTGCTGCATTGAGGGCGCACAGTAGACGCCACAGCCTGTCATATCTGCAATTGAGGCTAGCAGGAAAATCACAGCTGGCATAGAGACGTGTTGACTGCTTGGATAGCTAGTTTCTTGTGAAATCTTGTTAACAAAGAATAACTCTCACCCTCTACCTAACCCTGAGTTAAATTTAAATTTCATGGTGGCCCTACTGACAGACCTCATCATGATTTATGGATGTCAGCAATTAGAAGGATAGTGGTTGACAGATCTACAGCAGAGGTTGTTGTGATTGAATCTGATATTTTGGAACCCATAGAGCTTACAAGGTCAAAGTGGTGGACAGACCAACAGATCAACATTGGCATTCCTAGAGCCATGCTGCCGGCATAGCAAAACGACTCAGGAACCCGTGATGATGAAATCACTGGGTGGCCCAGTGTGTGGCTGATCTGTTTGAGGCCTCAGATCAGCTCTACCCTGGAGCCAGAGATGACTAGCTATCTTGGTGATCAATGGAGACAACCACACTCTAATTTGGAAAGTAAATAAAAAGGCATATTCCTCTCATGTCAGAGTAAACAGAAACAGCAGTGTTTACCAGACACCAGCATGGCATCTGAAAGCACCTTTTGCATGGCTTTTTATATTGTTTATGAAGAGCTGGGAGGATACACCTATTTGATACTATCAAGATACTTGGGTGCCGATTCGATATGTATTGCAATTCTACAAAGTATTGCGAATCAATATTACGATTTATTGCAATATTTGTTAACATGAAGCCCTGCCTTTAACAGACTTGTCAATTGTGTAGTTTGTAATTAATTATGAATTATCACTACTTCTAAAGAAGACAATCGGTGTTTCTACTTTCTGTATTTTCTTCTAACTGTATCATTTAAAACATGCTCTTGTTTATATCCACCAGCTTTAAGATTCAGTGCACATCTGTTATCGCTTGTTGATCAAATCCATCATTCATGCCTGCTGCCATGTTATTGATCTTTGTCTGTCAGACTTTGCCAGTAGTCTGTTTGACTGTGGATATTAAACACGGCTGCTACATTCTCGATTGAATCGGTGATGCACCTTTAAGAGATGTGAAGAAGTGTTTGTAGTGTAAAATGAAACATTCATTAGAGAAGGTGTACTTTATTAATCCCGTAAGAGGAAATTCAATTTTCAAATTAACTTTGTGTTGTGTTTTATCTGTTACTCCAACACTAATTTCCTGGTCCACAGTTTGCCCATACAAATTTCCTGGCCCGTAGCCCTCATTTGTATTTCGGGTGCATCAATAAAAGGGACGTTAGTTACAAGTTGACAAAATAGGAAATGAGCTCAGAAAACCTACTGTGTCTTTACTCATTCATTTTTGTCTGTTTGTGTCATAGACACCAACATGCATTTTGCACAACTTTGAGCTGCAGATCACAGGCTTCTCTTGTGACTTCATTTTGGAGGAGGTAAATCAATTACTGCCAGACAATACGCAATTGAGATGATCAAATTAGTGGGGAGGCTGAGGGAGGATGGGAGTCATGAAGGGGTGGGCGGGATAGAAAGAGATACATGAGAAGATGAAACAGGAAGACTGGGTAGAGAAGCGGGGGACGTTTGAAAGTAGGAAAGAGTCCAGGTAGGCAGAAGGAAAAAAAGCAACAAGAAGCTCCCTTTGAGTCACAGTTTTTGTCCATGTTAGCCTAGCCTGACGATCAGCCTAAACTGCCATTTTGTTCCCCTTTATTCATTCAGCATGGTATTTTGTTTGTGTTAGCTGACTTCTTGTTGGGTCACACGCTAATGATTAGTTCGTTTTGCCCCAACTAATCATCAGCGAGCGAATAGAGCAAATATAAACTATGAATTTCTCCCTTATGGTTTACATTTTAATGTATTTACTGTATGTAGCAGACAAATGCAATTTAACTTCAGTTACCTGCTGCGGCGGGATCATTGGTTCATCTCATTTTACACTAACAACCAGTCAGTTGGATCCTTCTCTTTGAAAAATATGTTTGTTTATGTGGAAAGAAAGCCTTGATCATTAGAAACATAGTATATGTTGACCTGCAGTATCTTACAGAGAGCCGAGTTTTATTATAGAATAAAGAACGCCACTTGCACATCCTGGGTCAATAAGTTTGTACGTGTATGTCATGCAGAAAGAAAGCCCTTTTTCACTACTTTACATAAAACCAAAAGATCAAGAAATCACAATGAGATAAAAAACGTTATCAGCCCGAAGTATACCTCAAACAGATTCTCTGTCTCTTGTGAACTCATGATCATAATGGATCAAAGGCATGGATATAGGATCATCAGTGGAACAAAACAACAGATGCATAATTGCACTTAAAAACACATTTTCATTAAGACACTTCATCACCGCCATTGGTTTTAGCTAAGATTGTGCCATAAAATGTAAGCCTGCAGGTTCAAATCATAATTAAGATGACGGTTCGTGGTGGTAAAAAGACAATTTTACCAAAAAGATAAGGTTCATTAGGATTTTATGAAATGAAATGAATAGATGAAATATCACGCCCTAAAGCCTCTGTAATATTGTCTTTCCTCACAGTAATCATTGATTCCTCTGCAATTTTTGAAATATTTGATTTAACCTCTTAAATGCCAGCCTGTTTTTAGCTTTTGTTGAAGACTCATGTTTTCTTTCACTATGTATTGCTCTACTTTACAGGTATGAAAGCAATACTCTTAGACAGTTGTAATAGGCTGTATCTATTTTTGGCACTGCTGTATTGCTCTATTTTATAGGTGTGAAAGCAATACTCTTATACAGTTGTAATAGGCTGTATCTATTTTTGGCACCATGTGACTGCTATATACATTTTTTTATCAAGTCATTGTACACATAATGCAACTTGTGACCTCAGGACGTTTAAAACAAATATTTGACTGTTGCATTTGCTGGCACATGTGCAATCTGTCATTGTAAATTACACATTAGGTGTGAAGATTTAATATTAATTACCAGTATGAAATTATTACTGCTTCTGACCTTGTCCTTGATCTGCTGTATGCCGTGCAGGTGCCATTACAGTCATGATCTTGTTGAATTGATTTGCAACCTTGTGCCCAAGCAAATACTAGGGCCCTTTTGACACGTATTCATAAATTAAACTCACACACTGATGTGCACCTCTCAAGGCCCCTCCACAAAGTCAGCTCGTCTTCACATTCGAGCATGTCATCAAAGAGCCATTAGTGTGTGTGTGTTGCGGTCTTTGTGTGTCAGATTGTGACTGGCTTCGGTAGGCGAACAGGTTGGGAAGGAGACACACTGCAGAACAAAACTGGAATCACCTGGAGACTTTAATACAAGACAGACTTGGATCAATAGAGGGGATGGATACTTTATGAAGCACTGAGCGCGCGCAGCTCATAATAATCACAGGAGTGTGTAGATGAGCTTATGGCACGCAAAAGACTAATGAATCACTGCTTATATGAGGAGAGATGACGCTGGGAGGAAGAGGGGAGGAAGATAATGAAATGTATTCACCAGAGCAATTGAAATTAACTCCAGTCACAATTGAAATCTTGCATATTTGACTAGATATAAATATTCTCTCAATATTATTAACATAATATAATTAATATAATGTTTAGTACATACACAAGGTTGGAGACATTTTGGATGTAAAGGAGAGTAAAAACTCCAGCTCACGCTTACTGTAACCTCAAGCTGATATGAAATATTGATAGGAGACAGATTACTGAAGACAGGACCTTTATGTGTCTCAACAGTATAGACTGTAGGTCATTTTCTGGTTTGTGAAAATGAGATTGGTTTTGTGTGGTGGTCATAACTCAGCTGTCTATGTTCTTGTGATGGATATATGAAAGGCATTTTGAATCTTGTTGAAATATTAAAAGCGTGCATTCTCAGATTGTCACCAGCAGGATTTCCTTACAAACCACATTCCCCCGGAGGTAGCGCTGTGTGGCGTCTGCTTTCATGGCATCCGTGGTAAATTATTCACATACCTGTGTACCCTCTGGGAGGAATATTGTACTCCAGATCATGCATTATAAATGAACATGAACAACTGTAGGAGACACGAACACCTGGCGTCCTCAGGTGAGGTTAAAACCCAACAGGATTCAAAGTCATGTTGCGTTCGTAATTCTGGCCACCCAGGGGAGAGAGGCAAGGACACACCAGTAGTGTTGACGTCTACCTTCGCTATTGCTCAAAAACGCTTGCATACTGCCTGGATCTCTCTGAAAACCTTCCCTTCTGGCAGGACAGTACACCTCAGGCCTACCCCATCAGTTTCTTGAACCTCTATAGCGTTGCATCAGCTTTGTGAGAAACCATATCTGGATGTCTTTCTAGGGGCTCCCCATTGAGCTGGTACCTCTCCCGCTGTTCCATTACCGAATCTGTTTACGTCTCTTGAATGTTGTCAAGTTCAAGGTCAATATTGTCTTCTTAAGTCTCACCCTGGAGTCACAGTGAGCAAATGGGGCATCTCTGTTGGCCGTGAGAGAGGGAGAAACAGTGGGAGAGAGTGTGTGTGCAGCTGTTCGTTGGTGTGTCTAGTGCAGAACTGATTTAAGGCCCCAGGCCACAGGAAGAAGGCTACTCTACACTCCAGGCACGTCCCTGAAACCAGCAGCAGAGGAAGCACTATTGCCATTCAGCAGCGTCGACTGCAGACGCCTAAATGAGTCTGTTCTGTCCTGCAATGCCCAACGTGGCAGTCCGCCACTTACTCAACTTCTCTAGCTCCTAATATGCCCTCCCCCCTCCCGCTGCTACTTCTCTATTCTCTCGTCCAGTTCATCCTTTTTCTTTCTCTGCCTCTTTAGGCCGATCAGTGTCACGTATCCACCTTCAATCTTACCGCGTTTCTCTCCCCCCACACCCACGTATTCCACGTCTGCCCATGCGTTTTATCTTTCTGTCACCTTTTCCATACATTTACAGTTCATCATGACCGGCTGCTACGTTCTGATTGGGGACTGTCCTTTTATTGCAAGGTCCCGCCATATCGATCAGAAACTGCTACAAGGCTGGTAGATGTGTAGCTTGTCAGCTAAATGTTTAGCTTTCACAATGCCGTGCAGTTTTGGCGCCAAGTGTGAAACATGTTAGAAAAGAGGCTCTTCAGGTTGCTGTTTGCTTTACTCCTCAAGGCGTCTTTGTTCTTTTAAATCCTGGTCAAAAAGCCAGTGTGTATGGTGATCCAAATGTTTGATTCTCTCATAATCAAGACTGGATTGTTTCTGAAAGGGTTTTAATGTATTTATTGGGAAATATGTAGTTTCAGCCCATTAAAAATCTTTACACTATCACATGACTGCGACTTGACTTGACTTTGTAGTAAGGTCACTCTTATCACTCATAGTATCTGCCACTGACTGGTCAAATTACAGATGGACATAACCCATAAATTGAATCAGTTCAAGTGCATCTTGCTGGAATGAAAATGTAGCTGTCATAGTGCAGCATAGTTTATCATGAAATCCCACACAAACTAGCTTCTAGTCTAACCCAGTTTCCTCTAAACCATCTGAAAATGCTTCCATTTTTAGTTTTACTCACTGTCTGTCACAAACTTTCCATTTGTACTCTGTTGCTGTCTGTCTTTTTATAGCTTTCATTTATTTCCTTACCTTTCCTTTGTTTTACTCTCTGTGCACTTTTTCTGTCCCGTACAAATGTGGTTGTGATCATTTTTAGCTCAAGGAGTTTTATTCAGTGTTGGTTTTTAACAAAAATACTCAAGTTTTGAAGTTTGTAAAAATACTGCTATGATTAATATTTCGCTTTACGCCCCTGTTCCACATTGCAAAGTAGAGTAGATGAAGGACCAAATGTGTGAAATGCCACAAAAAGTGCAAGCTTTGATGCCCGCAGTGCTACAATGTGAAAATGTTCAAGGCCGGGTTTAAGCGCAATCCACAATTAGGCATCTTCAAGCTGTTTCACACCAGGCATGGATTTTTGTCCGAAAAATTCACACGGCAATTAATAAAAACTGATTTTGTGGGTTCTTGTGAATGCTTGCACACCCCTGCGGAACATCTGTGCGGGGGAAAAAATATTTGGATGGACCTCGACTTCAGTGGATTTCCGTTTGCGGAAATATATGTTTGACCAATGAAATCCTTTGTTCCAACTGATCGCCATCATTCTACATGATAATTAGCTATGTGTTTCTGTTTGTTGCACAGAGAGTGTATATTTTCAGGGCCTTGGAACAATGGGCGTTCATTTTTTGGGATAACGGACTGTTGAACAAATGGGCTTTTTTTTTGGTGCAATGGGACGTTTTTGATACTATTGGTGTTTTGGAATGACAATGGACTGTCCCTTTCTCAACACCCAATTATGTACGACAAACACTACTACCTCAACAACCAAATAAAGGACAATATATGGCTTGAGATCAACCAGCAACTGGGATACGATGAAGATGGTAATGGCTGATATGCACTTGCTAATGTTCTATGTTGGTCACGGAACGGGGCAAGCCATAACAGCTAACGTTAGCTTCACATTAGGGGTCTGATTAGTTTATGTATTATGTAGTTAACGTTAGCCCATTAGACATTCTATGGACACGGGGCAACGCGGACAATTCGCACCGGACCCAGTGTGCATAGTTGTCAATGCGGAAAATTTGCATCTGGATTTGCATCGCACTGTTGAGAAAGGTCTTTTACCGGGGACCAGGGAGACAGGTGGTGGAGCGGTTACCTCCGCTGACAAGTGTCATGATCACCGCAGCGTTTTACTTGACGAAAAAACGATCAATAGCTCTCTTCATTTTGAATTACCGGTATGTTTTATGGTTGTGATGTCGCTCAGTGAGGAGTACAGGGCGTGGTTTCGCACATACACACACACACACACACGCACACACGCACACACACAGACCTGCTAAATGTCAGGCGCACCGGTGCGACCAATGAAAATGTTAAATCGCACTTGACAGATTTATGGTTGCATGTGCCCCGGAGCCCTGATATGTGTCCAAGTTTCCGTATTAGACAGCGATCGGCTTTCAAATTTGTGACATACCAAATGTAGCTTGCCTGGGGTATACGCTTGAATCTCAGATTTTAGGGAAGTGCACAGATCTCCCCCATTCACTAGAGGAATGTGAAAACACCTCTCTAGTGACAAACTTTGCAAAGATACACAGACACAGATTGTTTTGATTAAATCTGTTTGCCTAGATGAAAATCAAATATCTATCAAATTCTGTGTGGGTTAGTAGAGAAAATGGTGAGGAATTGTTTGCTCATGTGTGCATATTTGTGGTGTCACTGAACACAACTTCTCACCTAATGTCCCTCTTGCCACCTGGGGGTTGATGGAGGAGGAGCGAGGTGGGTTGGTATCAGGGACGGTGTGATGACAGCTTGTGAATTCTAAAAGCTTTATCGGTCCCCTGCAGCCTGCCTGGGCAGCTCGCTGCTGCCTCTCATCTCTCCTGTGTGTTGCATTGAATATGGCTCTCCAATTGGGGTCACGGCACAGACTGATAGGAAGCCATATTCCTTCATAACTGGAGGCAGAGAGTTCAGCATTAAGAACAGCAGCAGAGAGATGGCAGGTCTTAACACAAGCTGACTGACAGACCAAGACACCCGCACATATAAACATTAGACAACAAGATATGCAATGGTAAAATGCATTATTCTCTAAATGATCTTCTTTATCGACGATGTGTCAGTGTCTTTGAAAGTCATTAAAAAGATTAGCAATCCACTTTTCAGTTTTGGCAGTTAGGGGCTTCAGTTTCAGCTCAACTCAGCATTTTTAACCCAAATGTGTGAGACTTTTTCTTTACAGTCTCACCTCAAGATCAGTCTTGTAGCCGTTGTGGAGCTATAGATCATATTACATGATCTTTATCAGCAGAAAATATACATATGACACACACACACACACACACACTGTTCTTGTCTCAGGTTAGCTTTGCAGCTTTACAACTAGCCTTGCAACAGCAGAAGGCATGATATTTATTGGCAGAAAATATACATATGACACACACACACACCAAAACACCGTTATATATATATATTTCTCGGTTGCCTATACCGGCCTGTGGACTGATTTCTATGTAAAGGACTCGGGACGGTTTTGCTTCGTAACGTTAGCTGCTGAAGTAATTTGCAAATGGCAAGCTATTTGGTATCATGGAGATTGGACATTACAGATAGTAACGGTGTTATATGATTGTAATGTAATGTCACGTCACTGTTTTGGCCGATGCCCAGGATGATCACACGTGCCTACGGAGCGCAAGCGACAGGATGCTTACTGCAGTTCACTTAACAGCCACCCGTGTCATTAAAAACAAGGATTTTCTGAAAGATACATATTGTATATTACCTTAAAGCCGGGGTTGATGTCCTTGTTTTGTTTTTGTTTTGTACGACCCAAAGATTATCACTTTACTATCATATAAGACTGAGAAAAGCAGCATATTCCCACAACTGAGCTGAAACTAGGTGATTTTTGGTTGGTAAAAAGTAGTTGTAGAATAATTTTCCATCGACAAATTGATTAAACGACTTGTCATTTCAGCATTAAAACCAATATACTGTAGTGGCTCTGTGGGTAAGCCAACACACACAAAAAAGAATAATTACAAAGAGAACATGTTCCCCCGTTGTTTTTCCACTGAGATATCCATATTCATAAACATTGGACTAATCAGTAGCGTGAAATCATACTTTTTTTCAATTAGTGATCTGATTTGCTTCAAATCAAAAACATGAAGTCAACTGTGGTGTAGTCAACACTAGACCAGTATATATATATTTTTTTATTAGCGTTTCAAACTTTCATATTAAATCAGCATTTACTTTAAATACAACATTGGATAGTTCTGGGACTGACATGGTAGACACATGGTGACAGGGTGGTGATGAGCTGTAGCTTCAAGGCTCAAACTGTGAACATCATAACTCAGAGTTTAGAATCGGTGGTAATGTGTGCCTGTCAAATGCAATATATTTACATCCCCTTAGAGGAAGCTTCTACTGGATGTGCAAGTCCTAAAATCTTCACTTGTAGTCGCAGCAATGGCAAATATATTTCCTACTGAAAATGTCTCAAAGTGGTGGGTTGCTATACCGCGCTATAAAGGGCAAATAAATCAAAACCTTCCTAACCCGTCACCTCAGCTGCAGCAGCTCTTAGCAGCTGTCTTGCTCGTTCGCCCCTGTTTGTCCCTTTTCCCAGATTACCTATAGGGATTGATGGCCATGCCAAAGCAAAAACAGAAAAATCTATACCACTCTCCTGCCCTTTCCATATTCCATTGATTTCATGGTGAAATATCAATCTGCATATGTCATGTACTTTTGCGGCAACAATAGAACAATGCATGTTTAGAAGTAAATCAACATAAATCTGCTTCAGGACAGCATTTTATCAAGTTGCTTTAGGAGTTGCTTTTTTTTTTTTTTCTTTTTTACTTGCGCTCTCCTTTACAGAAGCAATTGAAGAGGAGAGTCAAATGAAAAATCCATCCAATCCAAGGGCTGATGGATTTTATTCATGTAGTAAAAGCAAAATTTATGAGTGCACTTTTAAATTGCATGCCCATGTGTACAAGCATAAACAGACATACAGTGCAAGCACACATTATACACACACAAGCTCATTAACTTAGTCACTGGCAGCTATGAAAACCTGCACACGTGAGAATAAGTTCTCACCTCACGATTTGAACTGATAATTAGGAGATGTTTTCAGTGGAGGCATATGACTAATGTACTGTATATGGCATTTTGTTTCCTCATCAGTTTCCTGGATAGATAGAAAGCAGCCTGAGGTGGTATCAGTATCCTGGAGGACATTGTGTCAGATCAGCTTTAGCACTTGTCTTGCAGTTATACAACAGCGCATACTGGCCACATTTGCGTTCTGCTTTTTCTTCCAGCAAGACATTTCAAACTGAGAGCAAAGCTCTGAGAAGATGCACATCTCTGCTAAGGCAGCACAGTCCTCCAATGTGTTATATTTAGGGCTGCCAATTGATTCAAATATTTAATTGTGATTAATTGCATGATTGTCCATGATTAATCGGTGTGCTGGCTTGACTATGACTTGCCTAAAACTGCATGTGATTATCATAAAGTGGGGAATGTCTGTAAAGGGGAGACCTGTGGAACGCATTTTCAGGTCAAGGGACCTCTTTGAAAATTACCATGACAGTTTTTCCTTGCCTAAATTTAGCGCAAATTTGGAGCGTTATTTAACCTCCTTTGTAACGAGCTAGTATGACGGTTGATACCAATGGATTCATTAGGTTTTTGTAGTTTGATATGATGCAAGTATCTTCACTCTAGCTTTAAAACTGAGCCCGCTACAACCTCTGGAAGATCAATTGTGTTAATGCGTTAAAGAAATTAGTGGCGTGAAAACGAATTTGCGTTAACATGTTATTATTGCGTTAACTTTGACAGCCCTACTTATATATTTTTGTTTCTTTCTAAAATTGTAACATGCATGAGGATCCGGTGCTACATCAAACTACTAGATAATCATGGGATACGTGTTGCAGATCCTTTAAAAATGGATCCTGGTCCATTGCCTAACTACTCACCAAATCACACTGAACTCGCCTAAATCATTTTGAACCCACTAACACACAAACAAACAAACAAAGAACTACAACCAAAGACTTTACTTAGCAGATCAAATAGCTCAATAATGAGTGAATTAAAATATATTGATAGCGTTTTCCCTTCACTTCAATACATGCAGTGGTTTTTGGAATCAGCTAGTGGTCATTAGCTGAACTGCATCTTTTAGATACACTCATATACAGATTTTGTTATACTGTAGCTGCCCAGAATCTCCTCGTCTTTGCATCCCAGTGCTATTTTGATGTTTTGAAACTCAACTATGAACTGAGTCGAGTTCAAAATATCAGCAATGGCATTTTCAGATCGATGTTACCATAATAATAATTTAAAAAAATGTACACCACATGCAGTTCATATTTTTCAGTGCCTTAGCAAAGATAAAAATGACTATTTTAAACAAATAGAGTCTTTGTATTAAAAAAAATACCATGCACTCAATTACTGTGTTTAAATGATAGACCTGTTTTTATCTATGTTATAAATGAGCTCTGTGGAGGAAAGCATCTACAGTCTGCCAGTCACACAAACTCAAGTGCCATGCATAAACAGCAGCGATATGGGTGACATTAATTATGTTTCATGTTCCCGTCTCAGTTTAGCTTTGCAGCTTTACAACTAGCTCTGCAACAGTAGAAGCATCGTGACAGAAATATATTTTGACTTGCCAAAGTAAGAAAAGCGCAGGTGTTACTAACAACATTTACACTGACCCTGAAAACGAAGCAGCTAAATAGAATTCTGCCAGCATTGATTTACACCTGTGCTTTTCCCACTGACATGTAACAACATTGAGTTAGTTTGATTGTTTGACTTAGCTATGCCTTGCATGAAGAGTTTGCACTTTGTAAAGGAAACAGTGACTTTAGTTTTTCAGTCTAAATTGATCACCCTGTTGCCTCAACGTTGTTGTAGTTTGCCAGTAAGTTGTTTGTACAACTTGCTAAGTTAACATCATTTGTCATAAGATTTATGTTTACGGTGCTTTGTGAATGGTACACTTGGCTTCTGAAACATACATGAATATTATCTGGGCATAAAGCTCTGTCTGCCCTTTGTTTTTACCATTACTGCAAACCAAATTCCTGTTGAGAGTGTGAGTTTGCAGAAAAATTGAAGCCTGAGGGTAATCATCTCAGTGCAGATGGTCCAAAAATAGATGAGAATCATTTCATATGGTCTGTTAATGTAGCTTTTGCAGCTCGGTGGTTGTGTATATTTTAAAATATGCCTTGCAGCTAGTCAAGACTTTTTACTACACAAGCATACCAATAGCAGATATTTTTCAACCTAAACATAATTGCTTATTTCTCTTTCCATATATAGTTATATGCACATGTGGTGAAGCTATATGCAAACATGTTCAACACAGAGGATTTAATAAGTGGATTAAAGCTGCAGTAGGCGAGATCGGAGAAAAGATGATTAAAAAAAGTTATTTTTGTAAAACGGTTGCTATATTGTGACAGAAGTACATGACACAGGTAACCTGAAAAAAAAATGTTTTTCCTCTGTGTCTTCCGGGGCTCCTAACAACATCTGCAAGATTTCACATACTGGAGGAAAACAACCAGCAAGAGCTGATCCGAGGTCCGCTGTCCAGCTGCCGTCTATGAGAGCCGGCTGTCAATCGCTCTCGAACTCCGACCAAATGGTCAAACTAGGCAGCACTGATCAAATATGAATCAATATTATGTGACGTTAATGCTTATTTCTCGCCTCAAATGTTTTCAGAATCATCTTGTAGTGCACGGTTTAGCTGTAAAATGAGAAAGTTTGTGACGCCGCCGCCATTGTGAAATCTGGTGAAGGAACGCCAAGTTCCGGTCACATGACCGGAGAACAGCCAATAGGAACGCTCTCTCTCTCTGAAATGACCTGTGATTGGTCAAAGTCTCCCGTCAAAAGCCTGAAAACAGAGCCATGATGATGTGCAGAAGTCTAGTTATCTCTCAGAACACTTGAATTACAATATGCTGAAAGGTTATTATGGAATTTTTGCCCAATGATGCCAAAAATATACTGCCTACTGCCACTTTAATAGCCAATGGGAATTTGCAAACCATCTTAAATACAGTGAATTCAACATACTTTTTTTTGTCTTAAAACAAATCGACTGTATACAGTACTCAGAATATGATTGACATTATTGTATTTCTACATCTTAAAGTCCCAATCAGAGTCTACATGATGGGAAATATCTCCACATGATGACATTTAAGAGCAACAGCAGAATTTATTTGATGTGTTGAGGCTCTACTTCAGGCTTACCATGCAATGTCACTGCTTAAAAGGTGAAGAAGTAACAGTGTTTTTTTTAATGGTAAGGGCAGGCAGTACATTAGGGATTTTAGTCCTTTGGGCAGTGTTTGACAGGAAGTAGAGTCTGTACCTTTGGCTTGTATACAGCAGCCTGAAGCTGTAAGGCAGAGAGAAGAATGGGAAAAAAAAGGGGGAGGAAGGAGGAGGATGGAGGAGAAATGAGTTAGAGAGGAGAGCAGGCTTCAGCAACAATATCCTTTCTGGTGAAACTTTACATATGTCAGCACTTCAAAAGTTTCCCCATTATTATTTATCCCACGTCGCCTCCAAAAGCTTCAAATATTCATTTGATCTAACCTTTTATTCTGTGCCTACTGTAAGTCGTCTGTAAGCTGGATACATACATTCTTTAAAGCTCATTGCAAGTAATTACAGACAAGTGGATTTCCCGACTGAATAAAACAGTGCTTTGAATGCAACAATTGATTCATCTCTGTAAATGTACTTGAGCCATTGGAGGACTCTCAAGACAAATTCAAGTTGGTAAAGTACCAGTGCTAGCAGTATCTCTGTTGTCCTGTTACCAGTATAAAGGAGCACTATTAATCTGTTTTACAGTCTGTCAACAGAGGAGACAGCCAAATATAATGGCATCACTACTGCATAGACAAACTGCCAGCACGAAACCATTGTTTATCGACAATATAATAGCATGTGGTTTACCTAGATGGCCAAATAAGAGACCCTAAATAGCAATTAAACCGCAATTTTTCTGCTGCAATGATGTTTCGCTTAAGAATTATTCAATTGTTTTGCATTCCTAAAGTATTTTATGCAATCGGTTTCCTAAAGGGTTTAAAGCCACTATGTGATTTATGTGATTATAGCATCTTTCAAATGATTGTGATTGCACATGTTGTTAGTAAAGAAACCAGAAGATATTCACATTTAAGAAGCTTAAAATTACTCACACCAATTAATTAATTATCAAAATAGTTAGTGATTAATTTAAAAGACAACTAATCAACTAATCGTTGCAGCTAAAGTACTGTAAAAAGCCATTTACACCCTATTACACTGCACTGCTAAACCAGAGAATTACATCAAATTATTACCAATTAGTCATCAGTTTCACGTCTTCACCTTTACTTGCCCACACATGCTTTCTAATACTTCCTCTCCCCTTTTCTCCCTCCTTCTCTTTTTCTTTTTTCTTCCTTTCTTGCGTCCTTTTTGGGGGAGTCTTTTAAATTATGTTTTAACATCAGCATCATTTGATTTCCTTCCCCGATAGAAATGCCAGTTCACCAAAATTGGGCAGCCTTCAACCTACGTATAACCTTTGTCGAGAGGAGAGTCAGCTGAAGTGCGTTTACTGACCGCAGGCGCTGGTTTGATCAACGTCACAATGTCGGTCAGAATGGGATAGGAAGGTGGAGGTTTGCTTGAAAAGAGCTAGCGTTTACGATGTGTTGTCCGACCACGTTGGAAGGTGAAAGTGTTGACAGCTGTTCCGAAGGCGGGGTGAAGGGCAAACCTTCGTGGAGAGGTGCAAGACGTGATTATTGTTTAAATATGGGGATAACGGCGCAGACTTTCCTGCCAGTCTCTGTTGTTCACACGAGAAGAGTCAGAAATAGTTGTGTGAAGAGTGAAAAAAATAAGTTCAAAGCTTTCTTTCTCACCTCCACACACCTGGCCAAGCACTGTGTGAAGAGGGCGTGCATGTTGGATTGCCATCCTTCAGAAAGTGGTCCCCATGTGGGATCAGTGAAACAAGGGGTGTGGTGGCATGCCGTGCTGTCGACCAAATCATTGTTTTTGATTCTGGATGATGCTAAAGCCAGAAAGTTTCAAATCGTACACATACAGTAGCAGCTTTATTATTCATAAAAGTCAAACTTTTGATAAATCTTTGGCCATCAAGTTGAGAAGCAGTCATTTAGATGGCGTGACAATAGTTAGGAGAACCTGTTTGTGACTGAAAAACTTGGCACTTAACAAAGGTCACTGATGCATGTGTATTGTGCATGCTTCTGTGTAGTTTGTATGTGCTAACAGTTGGTGGCATGGCAGGTTGTGCATCTGCTTCGACGATTTCACCGTGGTGCTAAGTGTTTAGGTTGATCTCTGGGGGGAAGTTTAACTCTCCTCTGAGCCATTAAAATGCAATGACGTGAGATTAATGCTCATCTTGTAAGTGACATTTACTGTCTCATTCACCGTGGGAATTGTCTCGCAATATTGTGAGCTAGACCTTGTTTTGAATGCTAATGATGTTCAAAGTAGTGACAGTATGAAAAATGTTGAATGCGCTATATAAAGAGGAAGGGTATTCGGCTGAGTAAGGGACAAACAGTAAAACAAAACCATCAGCAAAATGGGACCGTGAACTTTGAAACTGCGGTTTACTGTGCAGATTCCAAACTCAATAGCTGTCCTCAGCAATAGGACTGCAGAATCTGATACCTGACCAGAGATATGATTTATATATTGCAATATTGTTCTGAAGTACGCTTTTGAAAAATGCATAGTTTATTCTGAGCAGGACAAAATATGCCTTTATGAGTCTTTAGATTTTCATACGCTCCCATAAGGGGATCTACAACAATAGAATGTCTTTGTCTCAGTGTTACTAAAAGCCTGTACAGTGTGAAATTGATCGTGCTCATTGATAATATGTCTATGCCTCATAAAATCATATTCATCCTCTTGTGTTTTCTGACTCATAAGTCTTTTCTCTTTTTCTCTTGCAGTGTGTGTACGCAGCAGTACAGCTTTCGGAGCCCAAACTGTGTGTGTGTGTGTATATATACACACTTGTGCGAGAGCCCGGGGCACATACTGTGTGTGTATGTGAGATGAGGAGAAGCTAAGTGGCTACCACAACCACCCAGATCAGACAGCCTCCTGTGCTGCAAGATGGATTAGAGCCCCACACCTCAGGAGATCAAAGGTAGGAGAAGATGTCTGGTAATCAGCCGCCACTCACCTGCCCTATTCAATGACCGAATGGAGAGAGTGGAGGAGAGAGAGGCTGTAATGAATCACAATGAGTTTAGGCTAAGGTTTCTCGGCCTGTCATGTCCATAAACCTAAAGGGAATATTGCAGAGATTTATCTGACTTTTTATGTGTTATATTGAAAATTACGAGTGCATGAAAGTGATAGAAGTAGGGCAGTCAATAGATTGATAAATAATCCCATCATTTTCCATAGTTAATCGCAATTAATCGCACATTTTTTATCTGTTCAAAATGAACCTTAAAGGGAGATTTGTCAAGTATTTAATAATCTTATCAACATGGGAGTGGGCAAATATTCTTGCTTTATACAAATGTATGTATATATATATATATATATATATATATATATATATATATTTATATATTTATTATATTGGAAATCAATTCACAACACAAAACATTGACAAATATTGTCCAGAAACCCTCACAAGTACTGCATTTAGCATAACGAATATGCTCAAAACAAGCTTAAATCAAAATTGCTTTAACGCGTTATCGCGTTAACTTTGACGGCCCTAGATAGAAGTATAAAAAACTGCTATAGGTGATATACTCTGCATTACTGAATGTATTTTTGCACATCAGTAGCCACATTTAGAAAACCTAATACCATGCCAAAGAATTTTTTAGCACAGCTAGACTGTCTTTTAAACCATTCTACCCTTGGATCCATCATTACAAACACATTTAATTGGCTTTTGTTAAAAGTGTTAGATTTCTAAAGGTCACACACAGTTCAGTAGCATCACTGAAATGAAGCAGTGGCACAAGCAGACCGAGGGTCTATTTTTGACAGTGTTGAAAAAGTGTGTTATAATATTGATGAGACCGAAGAGGAATATCTGGGTTCAAGAGGTTAATTGTCAGCGATCTAATCATCGGGACGGACCTCTGAATAGCTGCTCACATCTCCAATTTTGTCAGCGATTCCAAAAAGGTCTGGTGTTGATGAAAGTAACAACCGAGCCAAGGAAAAGGCACACTTTTGCTCTTACCATTGAGATTAATATTCTGCATTGCTCGCTCCATCTATAATATAAATAAAAGCATTGATGAATGCGACAAACCCAGGCAAGTTCTCTGGGAGTTCCTGAAAGTAATTCTGGAAAATGCAGGAACACGCTAACTGAATTAGAAGCAGATGAGGCAGGGTAAAGAAAAATAAGGACGTAACAAGAAGGTGATTTTGATACCACAAAATAACCCCCGGACACACTGAACATCACAGGCTGATGGTAGACTTAACTGTAACATCGTAACAGCTTCGAGGGTCAAGTTTCCCTTTAAACTGCTTGAGAAGTACTTTCAGCTACAGAAGTGATTGCTGTAACTGTAATTAAATGGCCGAAAATGTATTTTATTCAAGGCCAAATTGGGTCCAGGCCAAATTGCTCACAGCAACCTAACAGTGACACATTCTCCGTTCTATTCTGTGAGCGCCACAATGTAAAAAAAAAAAAAAAAAAAGCCATTTTTTTCCACCATCACAAAATGTTTTTACAGCTCTTACTTGTGACAACGAAAGCTCCTTATTGGACTATAATTTAGCACTGTTTGCGTGAAAGGGGATTACTTTATTGAGATTTCTTCAGCCGAGAGGTTTTTGTCCATCCATGTAGAATGGATCCATTAAAAAAAAAAATGCATCTTCTGTATTATATTTCTTTTACTGGTTTCCCCTCCTGAGTGGTCTCAACAAGCACTTTTACCTTCTGTTACCTGCTCTCATTTTCTCTCAACAGTTTAAAGGTTACTGATTTTTAGGAGAATTTTCCCATGATAAGTATCTTTTTAAATTTATTCTGGATTTTCTTTTGTTTTTGTTTTGTGACAGTCGTTGTGAGTGTCAATCATTTCACATTTTGCATAGCTCCTGTGCTCCTGTGCAAAAAAATGCCCCTCTTTGACTCATCTGTAGCACTATAGTTTAGAGGGAGAGCTTACATAATACTCAAGGTTCTTCTCAACAATGGGGACAGACTTATTTGTAGTCATAAATATAACTTTTTTTCGTCAAGCAAATGCTTAAATTCTGAGCGAACTGGAAATTACTGCAACTCATTTTTATCATTATATACCATAACAAATTAAACATAATCATAAAATGAAAATCAGAATTTAGTTTCAAAGAAAGGGGACTAATAAAACAACGCACATTGAAGGCTGTTACTGCATGGATTGTTTAGAACTGATGATACAGTACTTCAAAGTTTTAGTAGAAAGATGACATTTATATACATGTATATATATATACACCAATCAGCCATAACATTAGGCCATCATGGGCACCCTGACCGGTCTGCAGCTACGCAGCCCATAAGCAACAAACTGCGATGTACTGTGTGTTCTGACACCTTTCTATCGGAACCAGCATTAACTTTTTCAGCAGTTTGAGCTCCAGTAGCTCTTCTATTGGATCGGACAACACGGGCCAGCCTTCGCTCCCCATGTGCAGCAATGAGCCTTGGGTCTGGCCCTGTCACCGGTTCACCGGTTTTCCTTCCTTGGACCACTTTTGGTAGGTCCTGACCACTGCAGACCGGGAACATCCCACAAGAGCTGCAGTTCTGGAGATGCTCTGACCCAGTCGTCTAGCCAGCACAATTTGGCCCTTGTCAAAGTCGCTCACATCCTCACGCTTGCTCATTTTTTCTGCTTCCAACACAAAGTTCAAAATGTTCACTTGCTGTCTAATATATCCCACCCACTGCCAGGTGCCATTGTAACGAGATATTCAATGTTATTCACTTCCCCTGTCAGTGGTCTTAATGTTATGGATGATCGGTATGTGCTGTATATCAGTAGAGCTTGTGTGTCTGCATATCAACATAACCTACTTGCAGTTTTAAAATTCTGAGGTATTTCATGTTTTAATCGATAGTGTGAGTTTGCAGCAGCTTTTGAGCAAAACCTCAGCACCTGGCTTCTCTCAGGCTAATCTCCTAGTTCAAACAATCAATACAGATTTTAAAACGGCTATTGCAGTTTTTTTTTTTTCAGGAAATGTGTATGTATATGTGTGTTGTAGGTTTGTGGTTGTGTGTAGTTCAAACAATCTGACCCAGACTACAGTCAGCAAGAAAACAAAGTACAGATGACAATGTTCTGTTAACATGAATTCAGCCTTGACAGCAGAAAATAGGGCAGAAAATGTCAGCATTTGATGGTTGTCTTTCTCTTTGAACTCCCTTAGGTGTATTTGTTCGGTTTCTGACAAAACCAGCTCACTAAAGCTGCAGAAATGGTGTGTTTTTAGATGACGGAGCCTGACTGGACCCTATTGCAAATAACTGTGTCAGAGTTTTTTTGGTAGTGATGTTTATCAGAGGTTGACCGATAGTGGACTTTTAAAGGCCGATATAATAATGATAGCTTGGAGCAGGAAAAAGCCGATAGCCAATTAATTGTCCAATGACTGGCCAGGATTACTTCCGTTGCGCGTCCCGTTCATAGACTGTATGTAAAGATGGACGACGCGTCTCCACTTCCTCCCACTGTGCAAAAGTGAAGCCAAAACATCCCGGATATAGGAGCTACCATCTTCAGATTTTGACTTCATTTGGAGCCAGAGTCTGCGCAGTAGCGATCGGGCGGTGGAGCCGCGGTATCAGGGTCACCCACCTGAACCAATCGGGAGCTGATCACGGCTGCAGCTTGTCAGCGAGAGAGACTCACAGCTGCCGATAATGACGTCTCGCCCCCTTTTTATAGCATCAAATAACTAATTAAAACCAAACCATCAGAAAAATTAACACTGAACATACATCTTCGGGAAAAATGTATTTGACGTGTACTTAACGTTAGTTTAGCCCATATCCCATCCGCTAACATGGAGCTGTCATGTCATCTATCTTCATAAACAGTCTATGGTCCCATTACATAGACTGTATATAAAAATGGGGCGGCTGTGGCTCAGAGGTAGAGCAGTTCGTCCATCGTCCTGATGGGCAGATTGGCACCTTGCATGACAGCCTCTGCCATCAGTGTATGAATGTGTGTGTGAATGGGTGAATGTTGACATGTAGTATAAAGCGCCTTGAGTGGTTAGAAGACTAGAAAAGCGCTATATAAATGCAAGTCAATTTTCCATTTCCATTGTTAAATGTTTCTCTTACAAACCATTAATGTTCGTGAATATTCCTTGAGTAAGGAGGATCCTAAAGTGTGCGATTTCATTTCATGAATGGAGAGTTACGTGGTGGGATTATTTGGAAGAGAGAACGCCGAATTCGTAAATTAAAGTAACAGGTGAATGATTTCTTTTCCTCCCGGTCTGCCTGTGTTGTATCATGGACGAAGAGCTGATAGTGAAAACAGGTCAGATATGACGTGACTACCACGTGTCTGCTTGCTTTAAAATCTGCTCTCCTCAAAGTTCTTCAAAGTATTAGCCCACATTTTTTTACCCTATGGCCAGAATAATGTGTTCAAGGTTTTTTCTTGAAGTGGAGAATTGCTTTCTGAAAAAAATATCTCTGAGGTAGTCTACATTAAAAAACGTAATGTAAAGCCTGTCATGGATTTATTGCTTGAGCGCACCGAGTGCAAACACTTGCCCCCCTCTCCCTCCCTCGAAGTACGAGTGCTATTTCATCGGGTCTTAAACAGTTGTTTAGATCATCATCAGGGGTTAATCACATGCACAGAGATATTTGCAGCAAAAGTGGCCCTCATTATTTGTATGGAGCCTCCATGCAAAACGGTGATGTACGTCCCTGCGTGACTGTTGTAGGCTGCACAGCCATCTGCCACTATCTGAGCCCACTTCCGCTAATAACGATAGGTTATTGTCTGGAGGTTTCCCTGCAACTGCTCCCTGCTGTGATCAGAAAGCATCACTGTAGGCTCATACCAAACCATCAACAATCAACTCAGCATGTTTTTATAGAATCAAACAGGGTGTTAGAAGCACATATCCTAGTTTCTAACAGTTCAGATTCTCACTGTGACTTCTTCTCTTTTCCACATCGGTGCAAAGCTCTTCTTTAAATCCACATCAAATCGATTTGGAAAGCTAACAGATTGCACGTGCCAGCGCTTCAGTTAGATATGTTGAGTGTGTTTAAAGAATGATGGAAAACATGTCGCCACCAGAAACTTTTCAATTACTGTGCGCACGCTCCCCAGAAAGTAATGCCACTTATTTAGCCTATGTCATATTACAGACTCTTGTGCCAGAGACTGAAAAAACCCAATTCATATTCATATGCAGGATAACACGCTTTTCATATTTTTGAAGCCACCACATCCCCCCACAGGCAGCTCCAGTATGCTGTGAATACCAATGCCAGAACACACAGGATGCTGTAAAGACATTGAATTTCTCCGAGGCACCGGCGCCCTGTGAAATCTGCTACTGACAGAATTTGACTTTTGGCTCAAGGAAAGTGGTTTGAGGAGATGGTTTCAATTTCATTGCCCACATGTGCAATCTTGCATGAGATGCAAGTATTGAATATCACTTTGGAGCAGATGGTGTATTGTAGCCCCTCAGTGTGTGTCAGCCGCAGCATCCAATATTGCCACTGGATAAATCCTTCTGCACAGCCTTACTGGAAATGTTGAACTGGTGCTGGTGTGTCATGCTCATAAAATAATCTTTGCTTTACTTTGTTTACTGTATCACTGATGCTCTCGCCGCTGCCCGTAGCTAATTCCTGCTTTACCTGCTTAACAGAAACACAGCGCATGTCTGAAGAACTCGCTGCCCTCTTTCCAGAATAACTTTTAGATGCTTTGTGTGTGTGTGTGTAGTTTGAGATATGTGCATATGCATGTGTTTATTGGGCTGTTTGTGTTTGTGTGTTGACTGGATTCATGAGTCTGCCTTAGTGTGCTCCCGTCTGTGTTGCTGCTGGGCCACCTGCCTTTTTCCTGCCTCCTTTCCTGGCCGCTCCTGAGAAGTAGAGATAAGGCCCACTGATGTTTGTCTGCTCCCTGGCAGATTACTGAGGCAGACAGGTACAAGGACTCTGGCAGACTGCTACTGTAAACCGGAGGCCAGAGAAGAACTTGTTTTGGGATGCCTAAGCTGACCACAGCACCAATCCAGCTTGAACGCCATCTGGCCTCTTTTAATGTGCAGTTGCTGCTCTGCTAATTACTGTTCAAAGAGAAACACATGTGAGTCAATGGGGGAGATATCTGGGAAATTTCTTTGAACTAGGAACTTTAAATGAAAGCAAATAATCAAACATAATGTCGCTGATTCTCCTTTGATCAATAATAATTGAAATTTAATCAGTAAGTCATAATTGCATTAATGATGAATGTAATTTAAGTCTGGAGAGAGTGGAAACACAATACATACACGAAAAAAACTCTCCATCTTAACATGTTATTTTGTCAATTATTACATTTCTTTAGAAGTGTATTTTCAGCAGATACAGATGTTCAATACATATGAACTCATTTTAAGAATCAAGTGTTGATTTTTCTCAATTTAATTAATTCTGTCTCGTTACCAAGAGACGTTTCAGAATAACCAGTTGAATTTTTCAAGTAATTACATTCTTTCAGGTTTATATAATAAACCTATATAATAATAGACAAAAGGAATAAATAAGCAGAAAACTTACCGATCAATCAAATAAAAACAAATAAATACATGAACTAGAATGGCACTCGGAGAGCGCAGACCTCCACCCCTTCTCCGTTAAGCTTGCGCCATCATCCTCGTGTATTTTTGTTTATGTTGAAATCAGCTGTACCTATCAAACTGGACACAAACAACATAAAACTCACCTAAACTGTCATCATTGCTCTTTCCAACAATCACAAATTGCGCTTTGGTCAAACTCCACTGTAATTTCACCAACTTTAATGTGAAAAAACGCAGATAACGTGTAATTTGCCATTCCATATACGCCCACCATGGTATCTGAGGGAGTGCTGGTGATGTTTTGTAAAAAGGAAGGTCAGATGATCAGCCTGTCTAGTAGAATTTGGGACTTCAATTTCAAAAACTTGATGATGATGGTGAAGAAAATGTCTCAAGAGGTGCAGCGGGTCAACCACTAATTGTAAGATCGGCAGTTTGAGCCCCGGCTCCTCCGGTCCGCATGCGGAAGTGTCCTTGGGTAGAGATACTAAACCCAAAATTGCCCCCGAAGGCTGTGCCATCAGTGTGTGAATGAGTATTTAAATTAGATCCTGATGGGCAAGTTGCATGGCAGCCTCTGCCATCAGTGAGTGTGTGTGTGTGTGTGTGTGAATGAGTGAATGTTGACATGTAGTGTAAAAGCGCTTTGAGTGGTCGGAAGACTAGATAGACACAATAAAAATGCAAGTCCATTTATCATTTATATGAACACATATCTGATGAATATTTATGTCATATACTGAAAGAATACTCCGTTTCCTGAACAGTGGAACTGAGGCCACAATAGAGTTTGAAAAAGTTGCCAACCATACAGATCGTTTTTGCAGCAAATAAAGTTTATGAAGACTGGAGGGGTATGTATTTGCCCAAACAATATTACCATAAATCAAATAGGAATAAATCATGGAATAATATAAAGTTCATAAACAAAAGACATTTATAAAGCTTTGTATTTAGCTGATGATCCCCTGTGACTTCGCAGTTTTGTTACAAATAAATGTTTTTTCCCAATGTATTTTCTCATCTACTAAAATGCCTAAGAAATGAGAGTGAGAAACTTGGGAAATTTCTTTTCCATCTACTGACACTTATCATAAACCCTAACATACCTCCTTCCCGCAAATATTATGAAATTTAACTTTTTCATATTTAATGAGAGCTGATTGAGTTGATCTTGTAACTCTCACCATTTCCTCATTTGAATTATTTATTAGTGTGATTTTTTTCTGTAGATATCACTTTCCTAAAATGGTGTGCTTTATTATTACTCTGAAATCAGTATAAATATTGGTTACAGTTGTCATGTGTCAGTGTTGTGAAAGACACTGTATAAGCTATAATTTTGTTGCCAAAAATCCGACTGGATGCTCATTATTCTTGGAAAGTTGCTAATGGAATGCTGATGGGCTTTCTCACTATGATGTCTTTCATTGACGGCTATGAGAAGGCATTTAAAAATATAAAAAGGAGGTATTTAATTCAGATGTGGGTGGATGATCAATTAGCAAAAGTTTCCATAAATGAGGACTTGAGGACAAATCTGCAAAAGCCAAGTGATCTGTATGTGATTGTGTGTGTGTGTTGTGACAGCATGCATGTTCGTGTGCCTTTTGTATGTTTACCCTCAGAGCAGCAGGCTGGAAACATTTGGGGTGTGATTAAAGCACATGGTCAGCGTGGAGCTGCCTAATTAGGCCTTTTCTGCTTTTGTGAAGAACATTTCACAGGCTTTATCCACGGAGCTCAGGGCAGGGAAGAAGAGAAAGCAGCTAAAATGGTGTTACTGGGGAGGTTTGGTCTGGGTGCTGGAGAGATCAGGGATATCATCTGCATCATATCTTTGTGCCTATAGAGTAGTATTTCCATAGCTCTCCTGCTTGAGGTATTCAGAAAAGAGTTTTAAAAGGTCGATGTGCAGCAGCAAAGGGGTCATAAAGAGGGGAAACTATGTAGAAGATGAATTATGTAAAAGTGAAAATAAAGGGAAGGGGGTCAGAGTGTAAAAAAGGGATTATAGAAGGATCACAGGGTTTTGAGCACTTCTGTTTCCTCCATAAGTATTATATTATATGTATATATTACAGACAAGGATGCTTAGTCCCTTTTTATCAGACATTATGAGCTTATGTCATAAGCGTGAGCGTCCAACTCCAGTTCCCTGTTTGTGTTATTTAAAACTCCAGTGTTGGTAGATCACCGCCTCGCTGTCTGCACCTCTCTCTCTCTCTCTCTCATCTCACTCAGACACATTTTCCCTCTTTGTGTTCATCATTTTTTTTTCTCTGTTTGATTGACTCCTGTTTGATCAGAGCTGTTTAAATAGTTGTCTCAATATTTATGTGGCCAATTGAGAAGATGTCGTGCGATTGTGGTCCAACTGGCGGAATATAAATTGTTCATTGCGCTCCGCGCCATGTGGTAGACAGGTCCTTCCACATGCCTGACAGCCCTACCGGAAAATGAAATTAGAGGAAAAGGGGAGACGTACGAGCAGGAGAAGAGGACAAGGGATAATACATGATTCACACGCAGTAAGCCTTGGCTGTGTAGCACATCGAATATACATGGGGGAGAAAGCGTAGAGGGGATCTGAGGGTTTAGAAAGAGTTAAGAAGTAGACTTTTACAAGGTGAAGTACAGCTTATGAAGGGAGCTCAGAATGAATTAGACAGTGTAACTGCTATTGAGAGCCACTGACTGACAGATTAGCAGAACGACAAATGATTTATTTAAGAAAACCCTCTGAAATAGCGGCACAGCCCTCTGTATTTGCATTTTAAAAGTTGTAGAATATACTGCACATAAGAAGCAACCACTTAACTCAGCCATCAGACAGAAACATATTATCGAAATATACTCTGGGTTATGGATGTTAATAATTATCTGTTTAATCATTAACAAACATTACGAATTTTTACCGATTAATGCTAGCGGTTAAACGGTTAACAGTAATATTGAAAATGAAATAAAAAGCTGAGCAAAACTCAGAGGAGTGGCTTGTCACTTAAAGGAGAATAGCTGGTCCACTTTAACAGCTCACCTTAAGTGAGTCTGAGCCGGTGTTGCAAGATACAGGAACTTGGGTCTGAGACGTCGTAGCATTTATTCACTGACAATTAAACTGTACAAACACTGCGCTGCTACGTTCACAGCTATAACGCCACCGACAACCCCACACTCACTGCCACCACACACGGTGTGCTGGACACTCCGGGCTGACAGAGTAGCCAGGCAGACACACTGCTGACCACCTCGCAGCTGAACTAAATGATACGGTGGAGACTTTAAGTGGGAAAGTGGCTGCATCTGTCCACAACAATATACGCAGCTTCTAACTCTCCCAGTCTGGTGACCTGGGGACTCAGTTGTCTATTTTGTGCATACACCGCAGCTGGTGATAAATGATGGATTTAACCTGTTAACCGTTGCAGCTTTGCAGCTTGTTAGGCCTTAAAACCACAGCACCGCTGCTTGCAACACACTAATGTTGTCAGTTAACGGTTAATGAGGGTCTGTTATCGGTTAGAAATAAAATTCAAAACAAGCATCCCCACTCTTTGTAAAAAAAATACCTGGTTTACCGTGTGATAAATTGACTGTAATTAGTAGTGAGCCATCTTAAATTGAATCGAATAACATATGGGTGAAGGCTGGGGATGGCTTGTGGCGCTTTTCAGCTTTCAATCAGTGGCAGCATCTGGCGAGTGAATAGCAGTCAGAAGTAACAACAGCAGTTAGATGTATAGAGCCGTGAGTGTTCCAATAGACAGCCGAGATACACAATATTTCAGTGTATATTCAGAAAAATAATGATTAGAAACATGTTTTCATTTTGTGCCAAAATATGTGAGTTGGGTTTGTTTTTTAGTTTGGAGTTTCGTTGAATTATTTCTATGTTACAGCAGGAGAGTGGGCGGAATAACACCAAACGCAGCAGGTTACTCTTGTTAGACCCCATGATGCTTTGCATGGCTTTCATTCACACATACATAACTTTTTTGCTAAAAAGGACCAAGCAGCATTTTCTTCCAGCACTTCACCTTTGGCTGCTACACTGTATATCCTGTTGTGCAGCCTGTGAACATGGAGCAATGATTTTTGTCAGCATTATTAACTGCTGTGGGGCTTTATCGAGGCACAGCGGTGCATAATTGGAAAATCCAAATCCGTGAAACATAACCATAAGGTCTTTTCCGCCACTTGCGTCACTGTTATTTATGAATGTACACCTATCTAGTCTCGGAAGTACATAAAAGATTCATGGTTAAACTCTGTGGCATAAAATCGTCTGTCATAATTCACCGGGTTTGTTGGTTTTCTTCTGGTCGTATTTCTGTAAATTGAGTCGATGGCCATGTCTTACTTTACTGTGAACTACCAATGCTGCCTGTTGAATGGTAGTACATATCCTCTACAGGTACTCTGTCTGCGATCAGAGACAGAGAGGAGGACAGGGGAGAGATTGGGGAGTTTCATAGAGGTAAAATTAAAGATAGAGAAGAAGGGAAGAACCAAGTGAGAGGAAAATTAAAGACCGTAGGTGTGAGGCACAGCAGAGGAGAATAAGAGATAATAAGGAGTAGGGAAAGGCGTTCAGGAAAGAGAGGAGACTGTCAGATGATTTAGCAAGTGGAACTGAGGCAGGGAGAGAGACATGATACCTCAGATAATGGAAACGCTATGAGAGCTAGAAAAGGAGTTTGATGAGTGAGCGCAGCGGGCAAAGTCACCGCAGCATCTCCAGATACGGTCAGCACGGGAATGAAGGGCAGCGGCGGGTAGAGAGGCTAGACGCGACAGCTGGCTCCAGCGGTGTGTGGTGAGGGGTGGTATTGTTTCAGGCTTTGTAGACGTGCTCCAATCCCATTTACAAATTGGAAGGACCACCAGTCACAGTCGCACAGAAACTGGCTGCTGTCACTGGGTAAGCTGGCTGATGGATGGGACCATTTTGCTTGGCGGATCTAATGATAATGTGGCAGAAGAAGAGGTCAGAGTTGGATTATGACTGCCTGGTGGCATGAAGACTGTGGTGCCGAGAGTACTCTGTCTAGTTGATAAAACCACCGCGTTTCATTTGAATCTGCTAATAATTGACTGGTTATGGCTGGTTAGAGGTGTTAATGGGTCCAAAAATTGGACACACGTCTTAAGTCCAGATCTGTTCTGAAATGTCCAAAGGGTACACTGAGTACGCTTTGTATGTGTGAAGTAATAATGCCTATTTAACACTGGTTAACACTGGGTTCAACTTATTCAATCTCCAGCCTGAAAATTGCTGCTTTAAGTAGAAAATACCATTTGTACTTGTCAGCAGCATAGCACATCACAAGAGAGGTGCTGGATGAGGAAATCACAGCAAGATAGTTAAATAATAATTTGCCTTAATAACATATTGTTAAAAAGTGCGATTTGAAACAGTCTTGTTTTATACATGAAGAATGGATTTCAGTCATCTGTGCTCTTTGCCATAAGGAGGAATGGAGCACACACTCACACACACCGCCAGGCACAGCTTAGTAATTATTATTCCTATTATACTTATGTGCAATACTGACTTAACTTAAATGTACAATCATTCAACCGTGCAGTACTCTGGCATTAATACTGCATTTATACTGTACATTTCAAGAAATATTCGTATTTAATTCTTCTTTATATTCTTGCATTTATATTTAACACACTTAATAGATCCCACTTCTCAGCATTTTTTATTTACTTATTCACACTGTGGCTATATATTGTAGGTGTTTGATGCACACATTTGTACATGTTTCTTATATTTCTTATTTATTTATATTACTCTACATATATTGTAGAATTATGTACATAATTCACATTTTACATACTCCTTTATTTGTATATTTCTTATATTTCTTTATGCTTATACTGTATATAAGAGCAACGGTAACGTCCCAATTTTTCCCCAATCAATAAAGTGTTTCTGATTCTGATTCTTAGTGCACACAGAGCAGCGAGAGGATTTGTCTTGCGACTTTGGTTCTGTCACAGTCTGAGTACGCCTGAGATGCATACTGTTTTAAAACTAGAGCTGATCTAGAGCTATAGAGATGGTTCCTCTGGTATTTTAGGGAACATATACTTTCAAAGACCCTTACCCTGGTGTATTATGACATAGGAATGATCTGAAATCTGCTATTTTATGATGAGCCTGATGTGATTGAAGGTGTCTGATGTAATTGTCTCTTGTTATCTTTTTCTCCACTAGCGGTGTAACGGTGCATGAAATTCACTTTTGGTACGAATTGTACCTCAGTTTTGGGATCACAGTTTGGTATGTTATCAGTACAGCATGGAAAACAAAAGAAAAAACATTTTTGTCATTTATTTAGCAAATGTATAATCAACCAAAATCAGCAGTCAGTAGTGCAGTTTAAGATTTTGACATTCAGTTCAACAGTTTTGATCTTATTCAACAGATACTGAACTGAAGAAAGTCGTGTACAGATCATCATGGACCCACAGAAAGTTTTATATCCGCACTTTTATTCTTGCTTTTGCTCTCAGCCGGCTCTCACAGTGCTCAAGGCTCTTGTCATTTCAAGACTAAATGAAACCCAATGCTTGCCTTTGGAACTTTAAGTTAATACTGTTACACATTAATTTAGCCTCCAGAAACCTCTCGACTCGGAATAATTAAGGAGTGCATTTGTATTCAACCCTGTCACAGTCCACGCTGTAGTGAACCGAGAGTTAGGATGAATGAGCACAGCTCACGCGCCATATTTGCGTTCTCGTTGGGCTTTTAGCTTTCACTGAGCCGTGAAAAGCTCTCTCACGACAGCACAGGTAGAGAGCATCTGCAAACGACAAAGACACAAATTGCTGTTGAACAGCCCCGGTGTTTGCATGTGAGTGACAGGTCCTTATCAGAGCTTCCGCCGGCTGATCAAAGTTGAAAGGGGGTCAGGCTGAATTAAAGACTAGCTAATTAAAATGTCCAGGGAACATGCCAGCCCTCATTTCATTTATCTCCTCCGGCTCGGTTGGGGAGAGAAAGAGAGAGGTGAGACGTGGGAGAGGCGAGGAAAAGGAATACAGATGTGTTATCCCAGAAGTTGAACGTCATCTGATACTAGAGGGAAGATTGTTAACTGTGTGAGAGAGATGTGCTCTTCCATGATATCCTGGTTTAAAGGTCCAGGCTGTGCGTGAGTTGATAAGTAGATGTGGCTTTAAGCAGATGTTTTGGGTTAAAGTTTGTTCACCTGAAAGCCGATTTCTGTAGATGGATGGATTGTGGCCCCAGGCAAAGAAGCAAAGCATGTAATGGGACATCCATAAAAGGCCTATTTCGTTTTCAGCTTGCTATCACTTTGTCTCTGTGGCATGGCCTTTTTCAAATCTCCCATTTCCACAGTCTGTTTGAGAACAGAGACTCTAGGGTTGGTGGTGTGTGTTTGTTTGTGTTTGTGTCTATCTGTCTGTATAGGGCATTGGGGCTGTTTCTTGGGTGGTATAAAGATCACTTTAAGATCTACGCTATGTGGCTGGGGTTTTCTCTCAGGAGGGTTTTTGGGCTTTTTTTAAAACGTAATGATGCATTCACACACAATTCAGAAATGAAGCTAAAGGGTATTGTTGACTGTGTTAGAATGAGATAAAAAAAAAATGTCTGGGTGTTCTGTGGCATATATCCTATTTTTTGTGTAACAAAATATTACAATTTGAAAGGAATATCTTTTTGAGAGACATTTACTATTGTATTTGTTAGGGCTGACCCGAATGCTTCGAAGTTTCGTCCATTGGCATGGTATTCGACCTCCAAATCACAATTTAAATGCTTCACTTTTTATATGTTTTTTTTTATTTTCTATATATAAGTATGTAATAATAATGTATACATCACAAAATAGCCCATTAAATAAGGAATAATCTCACAACATTATTCATTATCATATGTGGATATCACTGTTTGTTGTGTGTAGAGGTGCGTGTGAGTAAAGTAGTTCGGCCGCGGCACTGTCCCGGGCACTGAAACGGGGGATATGGAGACAGACACAGAGAAGAACATGTCAGCCTGCTGCGCTGCGCAAAGCTTCAAATAGCTTTGAATATTTCTCACCAAAGCTTCGAAGGCCAAAGAATGTTATTCGGAACAGCCCTAGTATTTGTCTTATAAAGAGCTGAAATGATTAGTTGATTAAATGGTAGAAAAGTTACTGTTTATGTATTACAATTTTCTATTAATTTGTTTAGTTGGAAAATAATCAGCAGATTAACTGACAACTGAAATAGTAGTTAGTTGCAACCTTAGTTTCTCTAAAATAAATCCCAAACTTTGAAATCCAGCATACTGATAAAAAGGATTATATTCAACTACCAAGAAATGCTGCTCAAAAATAGAAAATAACACTTGAGCAGTAATGCCGATGTAGGTGTGAGATCCTGTGCCATCAGGTTGTCTAATAATCTAAGTGTGTGTGTGTTCTTTCACGCCAGAGTTTTTGTTGTGAAGGTGTCTGAGGCTGACTGACACTGAGAGCGAATCAGCCTAATGAGATGCCATGTTGTTCTGTGGAAATGATTACCTCAGGAGGAGAGGCATTAGATTGATGAGGGAAGTCTTTGCCTCTGTCCCTGAGCTGCACCAGCGCCTCCACCTCCACCACCACCACCACCACCATTGTTTAGACAGAGACAAGTCACTCCCTCTCAGCCGAAATTACCCATATCACTTCCTTGGAAAGTGAAAAAAAGAGGAAAAATCTGCACCCTACCACCTCAGCTTTAAGTGACAAAATCAATTTAAGTATTGTGCTGCTCACCCAGAAGCTCAATTTCTTAATGTCATCAGTCACAGCTTGCCTCCGCACATGCTGATCACCATGGTAACCTGATATTACCCCAGACTCCTGGGGTAATATCTGTACAGATCTTCACTCTCTGAGCCCAGTTGTCTAAAATGGTTAAAAAAGGCTCTTATTATGAAAATGCAAGCAGGGAATTTTAGGTGTGAAATAAAGACGTGTTCGCACCACCAATTAGGGCGTTTCGCCTCTAAAAATTTAATTCTGATTAATCGATACCTGAGGTTATTGATGCAATAAAGGATGATTGCTGAATGTCCCATTTGTTACTGTTTGGCCCAACCTTCTGCGTGTGATTGCCTCCAAGGAGGATTAGAGAGCCATTAATCAAGACTTGGTTGATCGCTTCTCGGGTCAGCAGTGATCTGAGGGGGAAGCTCCTGGAGGTGAATGCTGCAGCCGTTTAATAGCTCACAGTGGACAAGCCGTGAAGCCGGCAGATTGCAACAGTAGTATTAGTAGTAGTTGTGTGCTGCTCTGGAGTATCTGAATGCAGCAAGTGCACGCAGACCTCTGATGAGATTTTTGATCTATTTTTCATATTTCAGGCCATCTATACATTTTTTACACCACTAAATCTGTTTTACAATCAGGAGAGACAATTTAATAGATATTAAAAAATGTTAATAAAAGAATGTACGGAGCTTTTTGGTGCAGACATCAATTAGATTGATTATGGGGACAGGTCTAGTAATTGTCAGTAACATTATCCCCAAGACTAATCACCACTCTGATTTTAGATGGAGTCTGACAACGGTGGAGTGGGTGGTGGTGGTGGTTGGATGCCGGCATCACCTTCAGGAGCTGTGAGCAGAGCACAACAGAGAACTAATTGGATTTATGATGGGGGATTGTGATTAGTGATTGAGAGAAGTGGTAGCTGTAGGATACAGCTAGACCGAGCGTGGCGAGCAAAGTTGGAGCCACTGCCTCTCTGTCATTTTGTATTTCAAGTTGTGAATCCCTTGCGTGGAGTTAGAACGGATCACAGGCGGCGTGGAGGGTACATTTCTGTGTCTCTTATACCTCTCATGTGAGCTGTCACACGGTGTTCTCTATTCGACATTCAGAGCATTAATATAGCAGCAAACAACTATTTGTAATGTAAAAATATAGAGGAGTAATATCTACCTGAGCAGAGAATGAAGTCACTCTCCCTCTGTGTGTGTTGTAATCTGAGCTTCTCTGCTTTGTCGACATAGCCGGGCTGGCTGCACGTGCCTTTTAGTGAGTGTAGTGAGCACCCACCCTCAGGTAAACACTGTTTGCTCTGTCAGCACTGTTGTCGTTGTTTTCCCTGTTAGCACTGTTAGCACCATTAGCTGTTAGCTGCTGTCCCAGCCGTCGCCATGTTGAGAGCTGTTGAGAGGCAATAGATATGCTCTCAATTTCGTGTTTAGCACCTTTAATGTAAATAATAGGGCTGACCCGAATGCTTCGAAGCTTGGACTGTTGCCATGGTATTCAACATCCAAAACACTATTCAAATACTTGGTTTTTGCATTTTTTGCATTTTTTTTTTATATATAAATATGTTATAATAATGTAGAAATCCCAAAATAGTTTGTTGTATATAGAGGTGCGTGTGTATAGTAGTGCGGCAGCGGCACTGTTACGCATACTGAAACAGGGGACATGGAGAAAGACAGACGGAAGAACATGTCAGCCTGCCGTGCCGTGCCGCGCTGCTCCGCGAAGATTCGGATACCTTCGACTATTTCTCACCGAAGCTTCGAAGCTCAAAAAATGGTATTTGGGACAGCCTTTGTAAATAACTGTAAATTTCAGGCTTTTATTTCAACTGTGATATAAAAACTTAATTCATATACAGCTTCTGCACTATCAAGCATTATTTGTGCTCTTAAACTGCAACAAGCAGTAAACTGTTGATCTGCCCATAGGTGGAGCAGATTGTAGGAGGTGCCAGCCTTGCAGAGTTAATCTGGCTAAACTTTTAGGCTCACTCAATGGTGTTAAGTGAAGCCGTAAAGAGTTGCCTTTCAGATTTTAAAGTGATAGGATAATAGAGGGAAGTATATGAATGGATAAGAGCCAAGAGGTGTGGCTGAGAGAAAGTAATGAATGAAGGTGCAGAGGAAAGTGAAGGAAGACGTGATTGAACTTTTGCTAAGGTCCATTTAACAACTGCTATACCACCTACTACTTGAGAGCATCAACAAGCCACACACATTTGTTATTCATGAGCAAAATGACCCCGTCACTCACTCTAGAGTTTAAGTGCAATGTCTTTCATACATAGAACATTTTATACAATGCAGGGTTGCAAGTTGAAGGACAAAAAAATAGGATCGGGGAGGATGAAAATTAATTTTGGGCCGAATTTGTGACAGAAAATACCCGTAGCGCACTAAACCTCTTTGACAACATAAACACACACACGCATACACACTGACAGTGCCCCCCGATCCGTCCCGCACTGACACACACACACACAGCACATACCGCCGGCCTCTGACCTCACGACAGCCACAGCGGCAACGGGGGAATTCAACCCAAGTCAATAACGTAAGCTTGCTAGTATTAATGTTAACGTTACCAGTTAGCGTTAGACTGTTTGATGTTAACAGTGACGTTACAGTTAACGCTCGCTAATGAGTCAGCAGCCGACTTCTGCATTTAAATGCCTCTTGTCCAGCAGCTCCTCCAACTTTAGACGCACAAGCTAGCAGGGCCGGTTCTAGCTTTTTTGTAGGCCATATGCAAAATTGTGTTTTTTGACCAAATGCTACTTTTTACACATAAAAAATATTTTATGTGTTGAAAAAATGTATCAAATAAATGCATTGTTAACATCAAAATCAAAAAAAACATGCAAATTATAAATGAATCAATACAATTATAAATGTATGAACAAAAAAAAAAAAAACAAAGATTGTAAATTCGGGACGGTCCACATTCATTTCGGGACGGCTTAAGTTGTTTTTCGGGACGGATCCGGGAGGATGGTGAAACAAGTTAGTTGAAAACTCTGCAATGTAATCATCAATGTGTACATGAACAACATGGAAATCACATACATGAACTCAATCCCAGCCAAGACTTTGGTTGGACTGGGCACTTCAATTGAAAGCATGTAACTGTATGAATTAAACAGATGTTTTCTTTAAATAACCTACATTATTTGTTTGAATTAAAACTGTTCGTATCCATAAGTGTAATAATCATTTAAACAGAATCACTAAATGCAGATTTTTCATCTATGGCTCAAACTCCTTGATTATGTATGTAGAGTATACGGTACCTCAGGTTGATGTGGTCAGGCAAAGGTGACATAAATTGATTGTCTATTGCCTGACCCATTAGTGCGTCAAACACCATCGTTGGCTATTCACAGTGGAGTGGACGCTTAAGCCGCCTGTGTTCTAGTGGTTTCTATTCTGACCGTACAGGATCTCACTTAGCATGCTGATCCAGCTCTGGAGTGGATCCTTGGGGAGAGGGGAGGCAGTGCTCTGAGGCCAAGGCTTAACTCTGGGATTTGATACTTCACCTTCTCTGGAGTCTGCTCACTCTCTTATTGATACTCCATACAGTACATGTTTTGAAACATTCAGCTTGAGGCGCCTATTAGCGTCAACATCTTTATTTAGAATTGTGCTAATGTATCAGCCACAATCTACTTTATTCATATCCAAATTGGATCAGTGGTGTAGGAATCCTCGATAAAGTTCCTTATCTTTACAAGTTCTTACTACAGTATATCTTATATTTGATCACACCTTTAAAGCTAAAGTAGGCAAGATTGGAGCAAACATGATTTAAAAAAAAAGTTATTTTTATAAACCGGTTGCTATATCGTGACAGTAGTACATGAAACAGGTAACCTGAAAAAAATCATGTTCCTCTGTGTCCTCCAGTGTTCCTAACGGCATTTGCAAGATTTCGCATACCGGAGGAAAGAGCTGATCTGAGGTCTGCTGTCCAGCTGCCGTCTATGAGAGCTAGCTGTCAATCACTCACAAACTCCGACCAAACGGTCAAACTAGGAAGCGCCGATCAAATATGAATCAATATTATGTTACGTTAATGCCTATTTCTCACCTCAAATGTTTTCAGAATCATCTTGTAGTGCACGGTTTAGCTGTAAAAAGTTTGTGACGCCGCTGCCATTGTGAAATCTGGTGAAGAAATGCCAAGTTCTGGTCACATGACCAGAGCACAACCAATAGGAACGCTCTCTCAAAGAAAAGATTTTTCAAAGCCTGAAATCAGAGCCATGAGGAGGTGCAGAAGTCTAGTTTTCTGTCAGAACACTTGAATTACAATATGCTGAAAGGTTATTGTGGATTTTCTGCCCAATGATGCCAAAAATATGCTGCCTACTGCCACTTTAAGTGCTGTGACTTTTTTAAAAGTATTTCAATGACCAAGGCAGCATCATATTTTCTGAGGCAACATCAAGTCTTAGCTGAGCTTCACTTAAAAAACACACACTACTTAAAATGTGCTTGTTTCTGGCAAGGACATTGTGTTTGTGTTATTTGGTACTGTATATGGATGTAGCAATAGATAACCACGATTGGTGTCACTACTAACCCACTTTACTTTAGCAGCTTTTCATCCATGCTCTCAAGTACTGCTTCTTCTCACTTTAGGCTTAATCAGTGTGCAGATGTTGTTGTTCGAGTCAATAAATGGCAGTCAGACGGTGAGTCTGTCTGTTGGCTGGTCAGTTGGTCCATCCATTGTCATTTTGAGCATGTTACCATGCTGGTATTAACATTTATCTCAAATAGAGCTGCAACGATTAATCAATTAATCTATTAGTTGTCAACTATTTAATGAATTGCTAACTATTTTGATAATTAATGATCAAATTAATCAGCTTGAGTAATTTTTCAAGGAAAAAAAAGTCAAAATTCTCTGATTTCAGCTACTTGAATGTGAATATTTTCTGGTTTCTTTACTCCTCTATGACAATAAACTGAATATCTTTGAGTTGTTGACAAAACAAGACATTTTAGGACGGCATTTTGGGAAACACTGATCGACATTTTTCACCATTTTCTGACATTTTAAAGACCAAACAACTAATCAATTAATCAAGAAAATAATCGACAGATTAATTGACATTGAAAATAATCGTTGATTGCAGCCCTGATCTCAAAGCACCGTCATGCTTAAGTATAGCCTCATAGAGGCATTAGCATGGCTGTAGACACTTGTTTTTACTTAAACTATAATATGCCACTCTTTATTGTGTGTTGCACAGAAAATATAACCAAAGGACTTACGCAATGGATGAACATGGCCGGTGGCATTATTAGATATATTATTGTCTCAGTCATTTTTATATATTCTGGTATGAGTGTTGTCTCTTAGATTTTAAACTGATAGTATAATAGAATATAAATTAATGGATAGCAGCCAAGAGCTGCTGCTCACAGGGAGCAATAAAGCAGTCATAGTAGCAGTAGTATTTTGTAAAAGTTGCTGTTCAGAGAGAGACAACTAATAAATATCCATCATTTTCCAAATTTATATTTTTCCCATCAGCTGCACATTTTGGGCTTTTCATTCCAATCCTAACATTGAATGAGTCAATCTGCGATGCTGTATGGTGGCAGTCAGATTTGAGTGTTTTCACAAGCGAGACAAGTCATCTCTTGAAAGCACCATCATTCCTGACTTTATTTTTCCTGCCAAACAACACAGATATGATGTCCTTGAGCTCCAAAGTTTCTAAGGTGAACAAAGGCGAGAGATCTCTCTCTGATACATTAGCCTTTGTATCTCCTCTTCACTCTCTTCCTGACTCTTGCTGCCTCTCTCCATCTCTCTCTGACACTTTGGGTCTCTTTTTTCCATCGCCTCGCCTACGCGAACGCATACACTCAGTGCTCCGTTTCCAAATTCCAGTGCTATTTATAGAGAATATGTGTTCCCAAAAAGTTTCTCCATCCAGTATGTTAAGCAAGGTTTAAAGGTTTCACTGTGGCTCAGAGCATAACACAGATCTAGCTAATAATCCACAGCACATTGAGCTCAGTTATTGAGTTTTAGCTGAACACTAGCTCCCAAGGTCATCTACAGTATATCTATTAATCAGTGAAATAATTGTATAATTTGAATCTACTTTAGATGACAACATTTTATGTAGTGCTTTTAGCACTATCTGCAGTGTGCTGTGTGTAATGTGTTAAGCTGCCAGAATGGATTAAGACCATTACATTTGTCACACCACTTCTTTAGTGTTGAGTATCTAAACATTAGGGAACTGGCACTCTGACCACCACAGAGTAAATTGGCACAAAGACCTGCCATTAATTCAGAGCACTGAGAGGATTTCTAATCCTTTATTGAGTGTCTCCATTTGTTTAGTATCACACTTAATTCATTTTTTTAGCATCACACGTCCACGACATGTGAAAAGCCTGAACCACGTTTTGTTTTCGTAATGAAATAAAAAAGATCAGAAATTCACATTTGTCTAAATAATATTTGTCTCCATAACAACCGGCGCTGCTTTGTTCAGGTCATGTTTTTCCAGTTTTAGAGATATCTCAAATATTAGAGTGGACTTCCTTTCTGCACAAAAATAGCAACTTTATATCAAAAGAAAAGAGGGCTATGACCTTCATCTATGATGCACCTTTACCCTTAGACATCAAGAGCAAAGTGTGTTTGTACACCGTTGGTCTGATTTCTTTAGCTTTGGCCATCATTTCTATTGGTTATGATAACATGTCAGCCTTCAAATATTATTGCAGAGATCTGAGGATGTGGTGACACCGCTAGACACAGCTTTAATTTTGCATTCCCCCCAGGAGAGCAACACGAGCTGTCAGACAACCAGACAGGTCTTAAACAAGTTCCCTGTTCAATCCAATTATCACAATCGTATTATTTGTTAATAAAAATAAGTGAACGTGACGGAAGTTCACAATTGCATTACAAAACTAAACTGCATGCACTCTTTGTTACAGGAAGGACATAAACATTGAGACAGGAGGTAGATATGATGTATGATGTTTGGATAATAACGTAAAGTTTACCCTTTGTTTGGTCTTTCAAAAAAGTTTTCAAAAAGGACTTGTTTAAACCTGCTTCCTCTAACGCTGTGTGTAGTGGAATTGGCATATTGCTGTATCTTTACAAAAAATTCCTTCCGCAAAATATAATCATATCAAATAACTTATGGCCAAAGCTATGAATATAAGAACCTACGTATTCAAAATATGGGAGTTTATTGAATAGACCCTCACATCGCCAAGAAGCTCATTCTTCAGTAGAAGCTTAAGATGCCATTCCACACAATGAATGCATCTTTCTGCCTTCTTAGTGGTTGTCATGACTGATTTTAGACATGGAATGGCACTGACGCTACTTAAACACTGTTCCCTATATGTTCTTCACTAGGTTTTTTTTTTTTTTATCTATATGCACTTAGGCTCTTTTTGCATTCCTACATCCCTACTGCATATTCAGTTTAGAAATCCTGCATGATGAATGTTGCACTGTGCGATAAATCACAGAGTTAACATGTTTCCTCAACACTACCCATGGCCATTAGCTCCAGATTCGATGAAATCGGCATGTTCAATCTAGACTCAATTAAAAAATGGATTGGTTTTTTTCTTCCTCCGTATGCGAATCAGCGTTTGTCATCTGTTTTAGCCAGGTTATCGCTCCTCTGAGAGCATGTCAGGCTGCCACTGACCTTCAGATATGAAGAACTGCATGAAAGATTGGACAGAAGGGTTACTGTTAATAGGAGGAAAGAGGTGTCCCGGAAGAAATTGGGCCATAACAATGGAGTACAGGAGCATGTAGGGTGTCACAATCGAAGGGACACGTGGAGAGACAATGGGACAAAAAAGGGAGTGTGTGGCAAATAGATCCCATTCTCACTCTCCCTGAGCAACAGTGTCCTTGCTGTTGCAAACAAACTGCCGTCCCTTTGTCCCTCCGTCTCTATGTAATTGCCCCCCTGCCTCTGTTTCACACTGACCAGATTTATCCTGGCCATAAGTCTCACCAATGTAGCACTATCCACAAGTCTCTCCCGCTCCCCTGACATGGCTCGTACCCCATCAGCATGACAGTACCAGTCTACTGTGGGGGGGGAGCTGTCTCAGGTAGACGCAGATAGAAATAAATGACCACACGCATACACACAGACAAGGACTTCTATTGCTACCTTAAGTGGCAGCTTGATTAATCACAATAGTTGCTTGATGGCTATTTTTTTTTTATATGTGTGCATGTTGGATTATGTGTTTGGCCAATAGTCCCATAAGAGAAAGAGAGAGAGAGATACAGTAAATGAGAGATCTGGGGGATTTTAAGGATAATGCTGGGTAGCAGGAAATAGAGGCAATGATCTAATCCTGGGGGACGTTCAGGACCGGATATTGCCATGAGTGGCTGTTCTGTGGGAGGTTTTATAGCTGTAGATTGGACTGATTGACTAAGAATGTGGCTCGGTTGCAAAGAGGTTTCCTGGGACTTGCATAGGGTTGAATCAATGGAGGTTGCAATTGGGCATCCTGGGTATAAGGAGTGTGCTGGTCCTTGCAGTGTGTCTGTTTACTATGCTGTTCTGTTAGACAGCACTGCAGTAGACCCGCTGGCAGACGGTGCACACTAGTTTTAAATGATCTTATTTGAACATTATGCTCAGACTTTGTTTACACTGATCTAGTGTTTAGTTTTTAGCCACTCTAGCAGCATGGCTCTAGAGAGGGTAATGTCGGTCTGTTGGTCAGTCCACAACTTTGGTCCAGACTGAAATATCTTATCAACTGTTGGGTGGATTGCCATGAAATTTTGTACAGACATCCATGGTGCCCAGAGGATGAATCCCACCGACTTTGGTGATCCCCTGACTTGTCATCTAGTGCCACCAGTAGGTCAAACTTTTCACTTATCCTGTGAAATATCTAAACATCTACTCGGTGGATTGGCACAGACTTTTGTTTCCAGATGATGAATCCTAATGACTTTGGTGATCCCGATCATAGACTGTATACAAGAAGTGGACATAGTCACCGCAACGTCATCTATTGGTTTGTGGACTGTCGTATTGAAGCCTTGAGTTTGGCATTTTGGCCATTTCGCCATCTTGGTTATTTGCAACCAGAAGTGACACAAGATGGTTGAGCTAAGTACAACCGAAAGCTAAATAAGACATTTTTAAAATGTAAAATATTTTTATCAATAAAACATAAAATCATTTATTTCCTAATCATTTGATTTGTGTGATTTTACATAAATAACCTCTACAGATGACAATAACTAAGTAAAAGGATAACATTTAGAATTTTGGATGGTTGGAATTTAGCACATGGAAGTGAAAGCAAAAAATGTGAATTTGCGCTAAAAATATTTTTTCTCTAAAATCTATGAATAATTGTGATAAATAATCGTGAGCTCAATATTGATCAAAATAATTGTAATTAGCATTTTGGCCATAATCATGCACCCTTAATTGAGATGATAAACTCCTGTTTACAATGTTTACTGAGATAATACATCAAGTGAGAAGTAGGGTCATTATCTCATAGACTTCTGTACAATCAGACTTCTTTTTGAAACCAGAGGAGTCGCCCCCTGCTGGCTGTTAGAAAGAATGCAAGTTAAAGGCACTTCTGCATTGGCTTCACTTCTCAAACCCGGAGTTGTTCACTGATCCCAACTTTCTGTAGCGCCCCCACAAGGTTCACATTTGTGTTTTTTATTGAAATATCTCAACAACTACAGGATAGATTACCACATGCATGCTCCACTTTGGTTGAATTCTAATGACTTTGGTAATTGGCACCACCATCAGGCCTCCTAGTCTTGTTTTAATGAAAGTTTAAATCTTGGGCTTAATTCATAATATAAATCCATACTTTACTTCTACAGGATGCTACAGTAGCCTGTCTATTTGCCTCAGTTATTTGAAAGACCAACTCATGAAATATAATCAGTCTGAATGTCTCTTGGGGTGAAACCAACCTGCATTACTGTAGTCCATTCCCACTTTTCTTTACCTGTTGGTTCTATACTTTATCTTTCTTTTTGACAGAACTACTTTACAGCTTCAATGCACCTAATTTATATAGTCAGTGGCATGGCATTCATACATTTTCCATCCGAGTCTGTACCAATATTCCAAACTGATTTCCATGCTGCCTGGCAGAAACCTGTGCTACAGTACAGAGAAAGCACCAGCAGCTAGACCGAGGTGTTTCGAGAAAATGAGTGTTCCATTATTTATGCTCCCCTCACTAACTTTATGATGCCGTTAGGTGGTCATGCTGTTGTCCTCTGTCTCCTTTTATTAGCTGTGGTTCAGCGCTGCATTTTAATGGATACGTCAAAGAATGAAGTTTCCTTGTGGCAATGTAGCAAAGAGCCCGTTTCTCAGGCTCTGTGAAACAAAGGGATAGATGGTGCACATCCGAAGATGAGAGCAAAGTCTTAATGAGTTTGGTTTGTCTGCCTGCCAGAGTCCAACACTAAACGTGTACTATTTTACCAGCTAAGCACTTTTTTTACCGGTATTGGTCTGAAAGCAGTAGTGGCCAGAATTTTAGTGGCATTGACTGTGTATGTATAATGATTTTACCATAGCTTCCTTCTTTTATTTAATTTCAATATCCAGTCTACTCAAAAACTTGTTTTTATTTCTATTTTTATTGGTTCTCTGTTTACTTTGTGAAGTATTGATGTTAGTTTCCTTTACCTTTATACTTCTGCAACTTTTAAACAAGTGCAGCAGTTTATACCATAGTGTTTGTGCATACTGTTTATTAACTGGCCAGAGGGTGTAATGCACAGATAGCTTTGGTTCATAGCTTGTGATGGCCCTTCTGCTTAGCTTACCCTGTTTGCGGCTCTGAGTTCCTGTCTGCAGGGGCTGGACCTGAAGGCAGCACAATCAGCAATGTATAGCTACGTGCGCCGAGTGTGCCACGGACAGTATATGAGGCCAGAGTAGCAGCTTGTCCAGTGAGACCTGTGACCTTAACAACCTGTGTAATCATAGAAACATACTGACACTTGAACAAGCCCAGTATATAAAGATAGACAGGGTCAACTTGCAACTTCATATGTTTCATTCTGTTGCAAAAGCTTTAATGAAAGTAACAAAGACAACCACAGCATGTATTAAAATCCTTTGTTTCAGACCCCACTGAATTTCTTTTCCACATTTGTTTTCTATGTTAGTGTCATGTACTTTATGTCTTTATGTCTAGCACACTAATGTACAGTAGTTCATATAGACTGGAAAAACATAACAAAATTAGATATTGCATTGCATCTCTGTGGCCTTTAACAATTTTTCATCATTGATGGAACCATTGAAGATCGTAATGAAATGATGTGAATTACGCCCACCCTTTTAAGGTCGTCACATTATTTTATCTGTTTAAGTGGATGTGGAGATAGCATGTATGCTGTGCACGTACTACATGGCCATATAAAGTCATCACACAGTGGCATAGTTACTGCAGGTATAAAATCATAGAACAATCAGGGGTGAATATAGAGTGACACTCTAATGAATTCATCCATCAATGGCAGCTGTTTCCTCTGCTCTTACATATATTGCAGTGACTAGAGAACCCATTGACAGAAATTCAGTTTCATTTCCAGTACATCTGCTCCTTGTCACAGGGCATGTGTGTGTACGCAACACCTCGAGTGGAAAGACAGCAGCACCCTGCCCTTATATGCAGTTTACAAGCCAGCACTTGATATTTCAGTGGGATTATAGTGATATCATGCCCTGAACCCTTCAGCTTATTGGGCTAATTTGTTTCAGTCAAAGTGCAAAAGAGCACCAACCTTTGCAGCAGCAGTCACTACTTGTCTCGGCTCCAATTCAAACATCAATATTGAATGTGTTTTAATCCTTGCTGTCTCAAGGGTGCCCATGGGTGAATCCCACATTAATGTATCTGGTTTTGAACAGGTACTGAGTATTATTCGTTAGAAATAGATCAACTTCCCAAATGTTGAAAAGGAAATACTACTGTATGGCCAGTGTAGTTTTACCTCATGCGAGGTTATAATGGTGCTGATGATGAGAATGCCAGAATGGGTGAGGATGCTCTCCGGATATCTAAATGCCACGCTTGGGCAGTGTTGACTCAGGCAAAATGCCATGGCTATCTATTGACACTGTCAATGGAGTCATTCTCTACTTTTTCACAATCCTGTTACTATTGTATCACCACAAAGGCCAAGGAGGGAGTAGAATATAAAAGGGTGATATTAAATGTCATAGAATAGGCTATTGTCTCTGGACTGTGTTTCTATTCACATGTATATTTATATTTGCTTGCATATTATGCAAATATCCCAAGTTTATATCCCAAGTGACGGCTCTAGTTTGGGTGGATATAAACCGGGCCCCACGGTCATTACAAAAGAACATTTGAGTTGCTGCTACGTGATTGGCTGATTAAGGTCTGTGGTTAATACAAGCTTAAGAGATTTTAACGTTTTGTTCTACGACATAAAATAGATCAATAAATACCCAACTCATGAATTTTGAAGCCTTTATGTGTCTTTAAAAAGGCGGTTGCTAACAAGTGGCTAAATGAGACTACTAAACGTCATCACTCTGACTCGTTCGCCTTCACAGCCTTGTTGTGTATACTCGCACTCATGCGACCGTGGTGGAGTTCGTTTATAGCCTAACATTAGCTTTTTACTTCTGGCGATTGCATTCACGCTTCAAAAATAATAGAAGTGGTGTTCGTTTGTGAAGATTATCTTGCTGAACAAAACCTGTTAAGTGTCATAGATATTTGTTCGCCACAGATCTTATTTTCTGCAATAATCCAAAACCCAATGGAAAAATCCCATTGGCTTTTTGTCGAGGGAACCCAGTGCGATGCTAACTTCCTGGGTGGACTACAAAAGTGTCTCTTCCCTGGAGCACTCTATAAAGGACACGTTTGCCGCCACAATTTGCAAATATGACTGTGTTGTTTTTGCCCTTGCTCTATTTTGTGTTAGAGTCACCCCTAACAGTTGCCTATACTACCTATGCCAGCAATATATCCAGCAGATCATGTCTATGTGCTGTGGTTGTATTTACTGCAGACACCATTTCTCTTTCTTTAACATCCAGAAACTCTATAGTGAAATCAGAATACCTATCTAGCTAACTAGCCACCTCTTTGCTACTCTGGGTATTACAGTGGGTTGCAAGGCACTGTGTATTCAAGGACAACACTTAATTTGGTTCACCTAATGCCTAAGCAAGTAACTATTGTGCAGAATGCTGACTTTCTACACTGTAGTGGGTACAACTTACTGACACAGTCAATGTTATTTAGACAAATCTCAGGATAATTCTGTTTTCGTTTCTTTTTTATTCAAATTTGAGGTGAATTTGAGTGTATGAGGGTTTTTCTGTTCTAGTCTATTGAAAAGCAGCCTGTACAACTTTCTCGAGGCAACACCATTCCTATCATTTTCTTTTCAGAGGCTTAGATATGATTGCAGGCTCTTCTTCTGGATAATGTCAGGTCAAGGATTGTTTACCACTTCGAGCTACCTTTCTTTCCCTCTACCAAATCCCAACTTTGAAAGCAGATCATTGCTTTGCTCGGACTCCTGTATTTCTTCAGATGAGATGGGCTAGAAAATGTAGCAAACAAATAAATAGCTCTACATGCAGAGGAGTATGTGCAAACACTCCCACATAATGTGGTAACATGGTGTTTGAAGTAGGACTTCAATTGGACACCCCTGAACAGCGTGCAACTCAGTATCCCACACAACACATCCCTGCTCCCTCAGATCAGCATTCAACCATTCTCCCATGTGGCCAAAGCTTGGAAGGAATACACAACACTGATGTATCAATGCAGAAAGGGGGCAAAGCTGTTTGGTTGTCACTACAGGATGTTTCAGAGAGTAAAATGTTCTTAATCTCTTGGTATTTTTAAATTTCTCGATTCTCTGATTATATGTTAAAACAAGACTTCATAATTTATCCAACGGTTGTGTTCTGACACTGCATTCCTTCTTGTTAATCAACTTTAACGTCCATATACTTTACATATTATAAGTCAAGTTGCTCTAAAGTGAGTCATGAATTTAGACCGACCATCAAAGTGTCTTTATAAGTTGCAGTCTGAAAGAAAAAGGCCAATTTAAATGCAAATTGTATGTAGCAGTGTAAGAATATAATCCCTTATAAATTGTTTCTTGTTGGAAGAAGCTGATTGCAATTAAATCATACGTACAATATTCACAGCCACATACATAGATGTTCTGGTATATAATGAGAGTGTGCCTACGGGTGAAATATGTTGTTCTGTTTGGACTGCACAGGTCTTAGACTATTTAGATTTAGATTTAATTAAAGTATATGCAGTGAACAGTACAGTTTATTCACTAGCTTTATATATATATACATATATATATGTATATTTATATATACATATATATGTATATATATTGTCTTTCTCTCTGTATATATATATATATATACTGTATATATATCATATAGGCAAAATTAAACAAAAACAACTCACAATGACAGAGACAGTTGCTATTTTCTGAACTGTAACTAATAATTCAAGGTGAAAGGATGGGAACCAGGAAACGAATGAATGTTGACAACATCTCACTGAAATTGGCTTCAGTTTGATAAGCTGAGAGGATTTATAGGTCTTCACGGGCCCTTTTCCCTGCTCTATGGAGGGAAGTGATTGCCTGTTTGTTCAGTTAACGTCAAACATATTTTGAATGGAAAGTGTTTTGGAGGAATGACAAGACAGAAGTAAAAGTGATGAGGGAGAAGAGACAATTGTACATGATGAGATATTGGGGCAGATTTTTAGAGGTAGACCTACAGGTACTTCCACAAATGCTTTGCAGGCAACAATTATGTACATCAAAAAATAAAAAGTGCCTGCATCTTCTTCAACGTTTTCACCACATACCATCACATCTATCACCGCACATAATCAAAGCTAGCCTGCTAACCAAGCTCCAGTATTGTTGTACTCTTCTAGTTTGTCTCTGGCTTACATTGATGAGAAAAACACGCTAACTACATGTTACATTCAGTTCACTTCTTTGAGTTGTTTTTCTTGTAAAATTATAGGGGGAGGGCACAGGGGGAGGAGTGACAAACGTGAGGTAAAGCATTAAGTTGCATGATCCGTATGGTGTATGGTTATATAACGTTATGTTCAGTTTAGCTGTTTTTGAGTTCTGTATGAAGCTACATGTACTGCATATAAAAATATGAGGGGTTTTTTTACCATTTTGCTTTGCTTTTCTCCTCATCTGCAGATCGGCTTATTGATCATTGATTTCTATTTCATTATTTATCGCTGAATTCAGAACTGCTCTGGCAGTGATGTGTGCTTCATTAGCTTAATGGTAGCCCAGTGCATGTTGGTTGTACCAGCTGTATTTTATGTGATTTTGTAAGAATATAATGAGCAATATATCCAGATTTTTCTTTAAAAACGAATGTGTGTGTGTGTGTGTGTGTGTGTGTGTGTGTGTGTGGGGTGTGGGTGGGTGACAGAAAGAGAGAGACCGAGACAACGATGCAAGGGATTGATGCAGGTCATTGAAATGTAGACAAGCATTCAGCCAGATGCGAGAGAAATCAATCCCAGCGTAACAGATGGCAAGATCAGTAGGAGCATGATTCTCTCACCTCTTTGTGCTGCGCTACCCCATGGGATATTCAAGATGCCCGTCTTCGAGAGCGCCGACTATATTACACACACACATGATTTTTTGCAGATGCTTTCACACCTAGAAATGAGATCTTTGTTTTGATATGGGGAGGTTTTGGGGGAGTACTCCAGCATTCAGTAAGAAGTTTGTCCTAAAGGGGGTAAACCACCATAAAAGAAGAATGAAATCAAGGTGAAAAATCAAACAGCAGCGTGGTGCGCCACAGCGCCTTCATCCTTCCTTCAGAAGGATTTTACATTTTCTCGAAAATATGCATTTTAGGGAATGAATTGCATCGAGCTTAATGTCAGCCAACATGGTCTTCAATGCTAAGTATTGAAATCAAGGTATTTTAAGAAAAGCACATGTTTATATATATTCGTGCCTATTTATAAAGGTAGTTATTAAATAGTGTTGAAGGTTCTGCCGTCACTAGTCTCATCCTTGGTTGAAGCACGTTATGAATGTGCCGAAACCTCATGAAAAGAAGGTCTGATATATTCAGAAAATGCAGCAGCTGCATTTTTTCATCAGTTGGATGAAAAAAAATATTCACAGGGTTGCTTTTTCCCAGCAGCTCGCTGATTTTCATATTGACTCAATCTGTAACTGAGCCAAGATTGGGTCTGGTTTCCCCCCTCTGTGCAAACCTTTGCTTAAATTGATCATTTCCCGTTCTAACACAGACAATTGCACAGATGTATTTCCAGAAACACACACAGCTGTTTTTCTCTGTCGCTCTCTATCTCTCACACGCACACACACTCATGCAAACCTTTAATAGTTGTTTTAGGAGCTGTTTGGAGCAGCCAGTTGGCCTCGACGTTGAGATCTCATTACCAGAGCTCTCTGTCCCTTTCTTGGCACAGCTTTTGATTTTGTCAAAATAACTGATAAATGTAATACACACTGTGGAGCACTCTGCCAAGGATTTTGTTATGAATGAGCTCGCCCACTCATAATGATGAATTGTAATTTAATTGCCAAAAGTTGGTATTGTTAATGACAATAAAATATATCACACAGGGTCCCAGCCCACACACTCAGATACCAATTTGTATTTCTGTGGATGCCACAGCAACAAGACGGTATTCTATGTGAACTCATATTCTCTTCCCGTACGCGGCCTTTTCTATGTGACATAATATCCAAAGTCCCAGAGAGAGTATAATATCGTCTTCCACCAATACTGTAACACAAAAAAATGGCTTTGTTCTTCAGACAAAAGAAAGTGTCTTGTAGGGAACTGTTATGTCAAGTTGCTCCTCATCTTTTTTTTCTGCTGAGTGATTATAATGGGGCTGCAGCTGCTGTGAATTCCCCTGTCGCCTCCCACAATGCTACTGTACAGCACCTCTGGGGGAAAAGAAGCTGGTAGACAAAGCAAGTTCATCCCTGGAGGGTTTGGGAATAGGAGAGAACACAGACAGATACGTGTGCGCGCGGACACACTGATATACAGGCTGACGCACACAGAGGCACACATCCCACCTTAGTAAACACTATCTACATAGAAACAGAGTTATGGCAATGGTAAAGATAGTGCATTTTTACACATGGCCACCTCTCATTGCAGACAGGGGACACAGAGATTAAATCAGCAGCTTAACTTGTTCTCAATTAAAATGTAGAGCACAGCAAGCTTCAACCTTCGTCTCCTTTTCCTTCACACAGTCGTGCTAGTACAGTCTGCCTCTGCCTTTCACCCTACCTTGTCTTGTTATAAACAAGTTTCTTAGACATACAGAAGGCTAAAACTGCACAAGTGGTTAATCGAGAGCACTAATGGGCAAACGTTATGAGTTGTATTACAGCAGCAAATGTATACTACTTAAAGTATACCAGTAAATGGTTTATTATCTGATTTGCATATTTGCAATGTACAAAATATGCCTCATATTAACTACCTAATTCCTGCAAAATGTTGAGCGAAGATGAATTGAAACTCAGTTTTCAGTCGCAAGGAATCGTGGTTGAACAATGCCACGACTACCCTCAACCTGATATCACGCCACAGCGTGTAATAGACCCGCCTGTCCACTAGAGGATAGTGTGTCAATGTCACGTTTTGTCT